>CAJQUN010002755.1:0-22816 GCA_907163345.1 Haberlea rhodopensis | reverse complement strand
TTTTTACATGCAACCCGCTCAATTTTACATGCACCATATAATCATTTTTACATGCACCGCAATTCATGCATGTTTCATGCACCGCTCAATTTTACATGAACTGTACTAGTAATTTTACATGCACCGTCGATTTTAACATGCACCGCATTAGTCGATTTTCACATGCACCATTCAATTTTACATGCACCGCATGAGTAATTTACATGCACCACATAAGTAATTTTACATGCACCGCATTAATAATTATACATGCATCTCATTACTCAATTTTACATGCATCGCATTAATATGCACCGATAGATTATGCATATTAACTATCTCATTGTTTCAATCATCGTGCATGTAAATCACATGCACCGATAGACACAGATGATACAAGTCCACCGCAGGAAAAAAAACTACCTCAACGCATGCATTTGAGTCTATCGGTGCATGTGATTTAGATGCACCGATAGACTTTACCGGTGTTATCTCTACCGGTGCATGTAAATCACATGCAACGATAGTTATGCATATTAAAACTATCTCATATGTTTCTATCGGTGCATGTAAATCACATGCACCGATAGACACAGATGGTAACAAGCCCACCGCAGGAAAAAAACTACCTCATTGATTGCATGCATATGAGACTATTGGTGCATGTAATTTACATGCACCGATAGACTCGATCGGTGCATGAAATTACATGCACCCCAGATTCAGTCGGTGCATGTAAAATAAATAATCAAAATCAAATAACGATTGTGCCACCAAATCGTTCTTGTATCAAATGATCGATTCAACAATATACGCAACGGGAAAGCAAACTGAATGCACGAATTGGAAAGAAATTCAAAACAATGAGAATGTGGATAAATGAATAATTTATCAATTTTTTTAGATTCACGTTTTCTGCCCAAATTGAGCGTTAAACTTAAGAAAATTAATCCAAAATTCAACGAAAAAAGAATTCAATGATTTTAGAAAATCACGATCGAAGAACGCGATGCTAGAACAACTGAAATTCGATCAGAAGTTAGTCGCTAAAACAGAATTCAATCAAACACCCAGAGAATTAGAAACAATTCACTGAGAGTGAACAAATCCTTTGCAGAATTGCGGAAAACAAAAAATCAGAAACAAATCAGAAGCTTCAGAGGGCAGCGCAATGGTGGAAAGTAGGCAAATGCTTGGGGATAAAGGTGTAGAGCAAGTGTATTTTAATCATAATATGGACTAATTATTAGGGTTTGATAAAATGGACTTATTTGAAATAAATTTTCTAAATATGTATTTAGTTGAAAGAAGATTTTTTGGGGTGATTTAAAACTGGTACCTTCTTGTTTTTCCTCTATTTTCATCTATCTAAAACTTATAAAAAATACATTTGAAGTTAATTAATTATCAAAGAATCATAATCAATTTGGTACGGAATCCTTATAGTTTTTCAAATAGGCAGTTCATCTATTGTGGTTTGAAAATAGATATGTTGTTCCATGTAGTTTGTGAATATGTGCAAAACATCTCAAATGTTTATGATTACGTGACATACACCTTCTTATGTATTTCTGCCTTGAAATTTACATTAATTGTCAATTGTATCTTTCAGAGGGTAGAATGCAGATAATTAATAACATCAGTGGCAATCTGCATCTAAAATTAGAAAGCCAATTTGACATAGTTTTACTATATGACAATTTACCCCCCTGTGGTTGCGGTCAAATGTAATACCCCGTGTAGTTTCGATCATGTGTAACTTACATCCTTGTGATTTGAAAATAGGTAGCACGCCTAGGGGTGCCTATTGGCTCAATTGGTCCGGACCGATCCGGAACGGTCGATTCGTTAAGAAACCGGATCGGATCCGGTTCCAACCCAACAGATTTTGTTTAATTTTTTTTCTTTCAAAAACCGAATATATACTATAATAAATATTTTTTTTTTAAATAATGGATGAACCGGAACCGATAATACCGGATTCGGTAGAACCGATCCGGCCCGGTATCTTACAGGGTCTGGACCGTTCGGAACCGGTTAGCCCGATTTCGGTCCGATTTTGGGCCTGGTCCGAATTGACCCAGTCCGTTAAGCAGCCCTAAGCATGCCCAATGTCGTTTGTGAGTAAGTGTAAATCACCCTCCTAAACGAGGGTCTTGATGAACTGTATTTTACAAACCATATGGATATAAATTATCTATTTACAAACTACAGAGGTAAAATAACGTTGCAGTAAATTGCTAGGTATATATATTTATAGATATATGTTTGTGAAATTCAACATTTAGAATCTGAATATGAACCAGAAGACACACACGCACACCTATGTATATATATTTATAGATATATTTGTTAACATATTACAGTAAATTGCTGAAAAGGAAGATTATTTGATACACAACCCACTCGTAAATAGCTAAACTTCACCTCTAAGTAGGAAGCACCAAACTACACAACACCTTATCTGAAAAGAAGCAACTGCAGGGAGTCCTAAATATGTACAGAAGTTCTACACTTGATACTACTATGTACGTCCTCTACTTATAAGCGTCGCCACATCTCCCACATCACTTATCACAGATAAACAATACTTAGTAAAACCAGAAGATTTGAAATGGTTTAAAAATATGAACTTTTTTTTAGCTAGCCAGTTGAATAATAGTTAATGTTATATGGAAAAGAATTGAGAAGATCATGGCCACCCATTGGCTGCATCAGCATCTTGGTTTCTTCTACAATATCAATGGACCACAAGGAGTCAATTGGGTAGTAATCACATGTGGAAGAAGTCATTTCCTGAGCTGTGAGGTTGCAATTTTCTTCAGGAAACTCAAGATTTCTCAATATCTCATCCATGGTGTAAACTTTGCTGCTTTCTTCTATCTCCCCTCCAGTTTTCCTTTCTAAAAGCACCTTATCAACTAACTCCAACGTTCCGGTGTCGAAAAAGCTACGCCCATTTGTCTCGGTGACAGGAGGAAATTCCACAGTCGGGCTATTTGGTGATGATGAAGAAGAAGAAGAAGAAGATGATGGTGATGATGGAGAGGTGACTGATTTCTTCTTCTTTTGCTGAGCTTCTTTCCTCATGTATGTCCTCCAGTAGTTCTTGATTTCATTATCGGTGCGACCAGGTAATTCTGTGCAATTCTTGACCATCTGCAAGTAAAATAATGATATAAATCTAGAATAATTATGGTACACTAAATTTGAAGATAAAAGAACAACCTGATTAGCTAGTGTTTAAACACTGAAATTCAACCAAATTCTAAAACATTAATTCAAGATAACAGAGGCAGTCACCCACTAGATCAAACATATAGCATTCTCATCATCTACTGATCAAAATTTAAGTTTCGTCCCCCATTAGTGCAAAAACTATCCCATTTCAGTAATCTAAAAACTATCCCATATATGAACAATATATATAAAGTTTTAATGAATCGTGATCAATCATAGACACCCAGACGAATCATGCCTGTTTCCCCATTTGGAGTGAAGTTCAAGAACAAGGCGCTCTTCATGAGGGGACATCTTTCCCCTTTTGAGGCCAGGATGCAAGTAATTAACCCAACGCAACCTGCAACTTTTCCCACTTCTTTTCAAACCTGAGACAACAAAATCAATTTTCAAAGTGGGCTCTCTAAAAATTACCGATTCATGCCCAAAACAAGCCTACCGGAACATCGGATCTCCCGCCACCTTCAAACCTGAAACACTTGCTATGAAATCCCATCGCCGATCACCGAACAACTTCACGTACAATACAAGCTGTGCATCTTCTTCTTCTGTCCATGGCCCTTTTCTCATTTTATCTTTCTCCATTTTTCCTTCTTCTTTTTTATGGTATACCGTCTCTTCTCTTGCTCTTCTGAGTCACCAGAGGCTTGTGCCGGTATTGGAGGAGTGGTGATTATATATATGCTCGGGAGATTTCTTGTGGAGCCTGTCGATATTTCTTGATATTTCTTCCTTGCAATGAATTGAATATCCTTATTTTATGATGGTGGACAAAACTTTAGTGGCATTCCTTTTCTCCATATTCTTTTTTCATTTTTTTGACTTCTAAATGTTTTTGTTTGTACTTTACTATTTAATTAAGACAACGTTTGATATAATGTATGTGATATGATAAGTGAAAGATGAATAATTAAAAACTATAGCTCATCATGTCCTTATAATATATCAAATGGTGCCTAAGTATTCACATAATCCTGCTAAAAAAATGTATATCGGCTTCGGAAAACTACTTTTTATTTATTTTATTTTAATAAAATAGAATATTATTTCTAAATAGCTTGAAAACAAAAAATAGAAAATTCCATTTGAAATATATGATGTGTTTCGTGTATCATATATCATCTGTTGTATTTAATTTAAATTTTATACAGAATTCATATGAATTTATATATCATGTGACATGTTTCAAATTTTTTTTTTTCCTGAAGTCTCGTATGTTTTGACATTCGAGCTGAAGTATGTGTAGCTTGTACAAAAATGAAGATGCAAGAAAGTCGTTTACGTTGATTTGGTCACATATAATCGAGTGGAGTCTATGTATATCGGCCATTTCATGAGAGCGAGAGGACGACCGAAAAAGACATGTTTCAAAGTTATATGCAAAGACTTGGAGTTTAAGAGGATTGAAAATGATATTATGACCGATAGAAGCGCTTAGAGAAGACTGAAACACGTGTTCGACCCAACTTGATTCTCTTTTTATGCTCATGTAACTTACCCCAATTCATTGAAATTAAAGACTTAGTAGTAGTAGTAGTTGTTGTTGTTGTTGTTTTCTAATTATTCTGTACATAAGCTAATATGCCTTAAATTCATAAACTACTCCAATACTAAACATATTAATTTAGAGTAATTTTTTTTAAAATGATAATATTAAATATGTGTCTTTTCAATAATATATATAAGGTCTTTTGAGAAGATATACCATACTAATACTAATATGGAAAAAAAAAAAAGCAATAAAACTTTTGAGAAGATACCCATATATACACGTGGCTTATGCATTCCATATTGAGGAGTAATTGGGCAAATGATGTAAGCCCATTTATAAAGATAAGTGGTTGATATGTTGTTCCAACTTTCATAACTGACCGTTCGTTTTACCATTTTTATACTTTGATTTGATCATCGTGGGGACAAACACTTTTAGTGCTATATGTGTTATCACCCAAACCATCGACAAAACGTTTTAATGACGAAGCAACAGTGCTAGATAACATCATGTCTATCGAGTAAACATGTATATTTTGTGTGACAGAATGCTGGGTACTTAAGAGAAATCACATCTAAAAAATGAGTGTGTCGAAGATTTGTAGCTCCATTGGATATTGGTAAGACCAAAGAGATAAAATAAGAAACAAAGACATTTGAGCTGAATTAGACGTGGCTTTTATAAAAAAAGAAGATGCAAGAAAATTTCTTACGCGGATTTGGTCATATACGACGTATGCCTAGCAATTCACCTGTCCGTCGGTAGTGGTCGTGGATTTCGGCTTTTTCATAAGAGCAAAGGGAATGACCAAAGAAAACATGACCCGGAGTTATATACAAGGATTTGGAGTTCAAATGGATCAACGGGTATATTCTGATATAAAGAAGACATTGGAGAAAAATTGACGTATGCGCGCTACCCAACTTGATTATTTTTATGATTCATGAATTATGTAACGTACTCCAAAATATTGTGATCAAATGTTTAATAGTATTGTTGTTATATTTTGAGCATGACATATGTTCATGGATCGTGTGAATATTATAAATCGAGTATTACAAAAGTATCCGAATTACAATTCAATCCAAGCACTAAGGGATTAATGGAGTTATAAGGAGGGGGTAGCATAATTTTTTTTTAAAAAAAAATTTGTATTTTTATCTCTAAAATTATATTTTTGCCTCATAATTTTTTTTACTCTCCAATTCTGTAGGTTATTATTTTTTATTTCCAAACAATATTTCTAAATTCACGCAAACAAGCTGTCATTATCCATTGTCGGTAAATTAATACGAATAATTTTCCCAAAACCATCTCCATTTTATCCAAGAGGGACATGTTGGCCAACACATCTTATTTCAGGTATTCTAATTAATCTTCGTGGTGATATGTTTGATCGATCAATCATATGCCATTTTCATTATTTATAAGCTTTAGTAATTTCAATATTATGTTGACCACTTGTGGCTCCTTCACCAACTTTATGAAATGATGTTATTATATATTAAGTATCGTTTGGTACTATAGATGAGATGATATACGTGATAGATGTTGGAAAACATGCACATATATGAATTTAAATTAATAGCTCGATCGATCGAGCGGATCAGAATTTTCGGGTCTTGTGAACAGTAGCTCGATCGATCGAGAACTTTGCTCGATCGATCGAGCACTGTATCTGTTTTGTGAAATGGTATGTCCATTCACGTTTGGGGGAGATTTTTGGCCAAATATCTCCAAATTGTGTCATTTGGACTTGATTTTTAACATATCCCCGCTTGTTTTAGATATAGATTTTCGAAATCAACATCATATATTTAGTGAAATTTTAGAGCATTTGTTGTTCATCAAATTGAGTGCTTTGAACCTTTGTGATTTGAGGATTTGTGATTTGAAGTGCTCCAATCACAAGTCATAGTCGTTGTATCTTAGGAGACAAATTGCCATAGAAAACCGTTAGGACCATAGCAGTGTAATATTGTTTGAAGGATGGATATTACAAATTTCGCCTCGACATAAAACTTATTTTGAAGCCATTATTATTTTGATTTCTGAGATACAGAAAATTTTAACGACAATATATGTATAACTAAAAAAATTACGATTCTTCCAATCTTGATCAAATATACAAACGATGGCTGAATGATTATTTTATTTGCTTTTTCAAACACAAAAAATAAATTTTGATGAGAAAGGGCTCACCATTTGAAGATAGAGATGTATGTGTTTCCAGCTGGATCGCAAGTTCATGTTTCTCGATTTTGGACGAATAGTTTACTAACAACAGTGCAAATTTTATGTATCTTCATTCAAGTTGCGCATAAAGTTTTAATTATTTATATATAATATATATAATAATATATGGTTTACATATATTTGTATAATAAAGCAACGTGTAAAGAAAGAGCCTTTTCTTTCGTTGTATGACTAAGATATGTACAGATAATATATACTCATCAAAACTGAAAAAAAATATGAGGACAAATGTCAAATTTTGAAACATACATAGAACATATTATTTATTTATTTATTTAAGGTAGTATTTTGTTTTTTATGTGAAATCAAAAAAGTGAAATGAAGATGCTTTAAAATTTGATCTCTATTTCCAATTTCAATATTCTAAGCAGGTGCGGATCTAAAAAAACTTTGGGGGCCAATTTTTCTTTGCAAAAACTTAAAGGGTAGAAAACAAAATTAGTGGGGTGTGGAGAAATTTATTTTTTTCAATTTTAAATAAGGATAAAAATTTGTTTTTAAAAACATAAAGTTGCATTAAAAGTTTTTTTTGGTGTGCAGGTGCACTGCTCCTAAGTCCGCCTCTGCTTGTTAATAGTGGCCCTTCGCACCAGCAATGGCCGTCTATATTATATGTATATAAATTATTTGTTTCCGTAAAGTAAGTCTTAAATTTCATTTCTTAGAAGAAAATATATTTACAACTATGTCAAATTTATTGTCCTAATTTAACGTAATCCAACTGTCACGTGTCGATTCTTTAGACCGAAACACCGTGCGGCACTTGAGCGATCTTGACCCGCTAAGATGCTAAGTAAGCCTAAAACCACACAAGGAAGCAAAGAACTTTGAAAGAAAGCTTGAGAGAGAAAGTGTATTGCTTGAATGCTAGAAAACTTGGTGTTTACAAATGAGGAGGGCAAGGTTACTTATACTAATCCCCCTCCCAAATGAATGGCTAAGATTAAATCTATCCTACGGTGGAGATTGAGTCTCCAGAATATTCTAGGTTATTTACAACAATGATTATTCTAGAAGGTCCTAGCATGAAGTATTCTAGAATACTCTACATTACAAGAGATATAACAAGTAAGGCCTAGAAGCTTCCGGGGTGCTCCAACATATTCTTCAAGCTTCCGGAACGTGGGGAAGCCTCCGGATTCGTCGGATTCTTCTAGAAAGTTACGGAACGTGACATCCTCCCCCGCCCATTTCGGCAACGTCCTCGTTGCTCTGGTGGAATTTGTCAATTAGCTCTTTGAATTGCCATAATCCCTCAGAGGGTTCCCAACTTGCCTCGCTGTCGGGAAGTCCTTTCCATTTGATAAGATATTGGTGGCACGGTGGATGGTGCTTCCTTCGAACGACCCTGTCGGCTATGATTTGCTCCACTTCTCGATCATATGACACCTTCACTCCCAGAGGTGCTCGTTGAGACGACCCACGACTTGGATCTTCCTTGTCTTCATAATAGGCCTTGAGTAAACTGACATGAAAGACTGGATGGAGCTTCTTTAGTTTTGGCGGTAACTCCAACTTGTAGGCAACTTCTCCTACTCGTCTCTCGATGCAAAAGGGCCCTTCATATCTCCTAAGAAGACCTTTATGGAGCCCCTTATGTTTTTGTTGGGTGTAGATTTTTACCAACACAAGGTCTCCCACCTTGAACTCTGCTGGCCTCCGTTTTATGTCCGCCCACTTCTTCATTTTCTTGGATGCCCGGTGGAGATAGGACTTGGCAATGTCTGCTTGTTCTTGCCAATTCCTTGCAAACTTATAGGCAGCTGGACTTGTCCCGGTATATCCTGTGGCAATGTCTTGTGGGGTACATGGTCTACGGCCAAGGACTAGCTCGAATGGACTCTTTTTCGTGGCCTCACTCGGTTGAAGGTTAAATGAGAATTGGGCTACATCAAGTAGCTTAGCCCAATCCCGTTGGCTTGCACTCACAAAGTGTCTAAGATATGCCTCTAGCAAGGCATTGACTCGCTCCGTCTGCCCATCCGTCTGTGGGTGCATGCTGGTTGAAAAGTTTAGCTGTGAACCAAGGATTTTAAAGAGTTCCGTCCAGAACTTGCCCGTGAATCGTGGATCTCGGTCACTAATGATGTGGCTTGGAACTCCCCAATACTTGATGACATGTTTGAGAAATAACCAGCAGCTTGATCAGCAGTGCAATCTTTGGGGGCCGGTATGAAGGTTGCATACTTTGAAAACCGGTCCACGACCACGATAATGCTACCGCATCCATCCGAAGGGGGAAGTCCCGAAATGAAGTCCATGGAAACACTTTCCCAGGGGCGTTCGGTGATAGGTAAAGGTTGGAGGAGCCCCTTTGGTGCATGTGTCTCCACTTTGTCTTGTTGGCAAACAAGACAAGTCTTGACAAAAGCCTCAACATCATCCCGCATGTGAGGCCAGTAATAACGCTCTTCTACTAGAGCTAGTGTGCGATGGATCCCAGGGTGGCCCGCCCATTTGGAGTCGTGACACTCTTGCATGATCTCCCTTCTCAAATTGTCATGAGATGATACATATACGCGCCCTCCTTTGGTGTGTATGAGCTCACCCTCAGTCCAAAATCTTCTAGTCTTTCCCTCTTTGATATAGGCTAGAATGGTTTTGGCTTGAGGATCAAGAGATGTACCAGTTTTGATTCGCTCCACCATAGTCCCTTGGGCTCTTGATATGGTTGCAAGAGCTGCTTTTCTACTAAGTGCATCCGCCACTAAGTTTGCCTTCCCGGGCTTGTATTGGAGAACATAATCAAACTCGGCAAGGAAGTCTTGCCATCTTGCTTGCTTTGGGGACAACTTCTTTTGCGTTTGAAAGTAACTTGTGGCCACATTATCTGTCATGACCACAAACTGTGAGCCGAGGAGGTAATGTCGCCAAGTCCTTAGACAATGTACCACCGCGGTCATTTCTTTTTCTTGGACGGTGTAGCGCCTCTCGGTGTCATTCAACTTCCGGCTTTCAAATGCAACTGGGTGTCCCTCTTGCATAAGCACACCTCCAATGGCAAAGTCCGATGCATCCGTGTGCACCTCAAAAGGTTTGGCATAATTGGGTAAGGCTAATACAGGCTCCTTTATGATAGCGTTCTTGAGATTCTCGAACGCTTGGTTGCACTTAACATCCCACTCCCAAATTCGTCCCTTCTTGAGCAAGTCCGTCAGGGGTGTAGTGATATGTGAATATCCTTCAATGAAGCGCCGATAAAAGTTGGCTAGACCCAAAATGATCGTAGCTCTGTGACTTTTGTTGGAACCTCCCACTCTTGGATGGCCCTCACCTTAGTTTTATCCATGCAGATGCCCCCTCGTCCCACGATATGTCCCAAAAGGCAACCTCCGGATGGGCAAATGCACATTTCTCTTCCTTAACATATAACTCATTGGCCCGGAGAACTTCAAACACTTGCTTTAGATGTTGCACATGTTGCTCAAGTGTTTGACTATACACCACAATATCATCAAGGTAAACAACCACAAATTTATCCAAGAAGGGTTGAAGTACCTTGTTCATAAGAGTGCAAAAGGTTGCCGGCGCGTTGGTGAGACCAAATGGCATCACCAAGAATTCAAATGCTCCATATCGGGTAGTACAAGCGGTCTTCGCAATGTCCTCTTCCGCTATCCTCACTTGCCAATAACCCGATCTCAAATCCAGTTTTGAGAAGTACCTTGCAGTTCCAAGTTGATCAAAGAGGTCGGCAATCAGGGGGATAGGATATTTGTTCTTAACAGTGAGTTTGTTGAGTGCCCGATAGTCAATACACATCCGGAAGGAACCATCCGCCTTTCTTTGGAATAGCACCGGAGCTCCATAGGGTGACTTGGATGGACGTATGAAGCCCGCGTCCAAGAGTTCCTTTAGCTGTTTGCGCATCTCCTCAAGCTCGGGAGGAGACATTCGATATGGTGCTCTAGAGGGTGGTGGAGCACCGGAGACGAGCTCGATTGCATGATCCACTTCCCTTTGAGGTGGAAGTCTCTTTGGTAGCTCATTAGGCATAATATCTTTGAAGTACCCCAACACGTCTTGGATCTCCTTTGGGATCGGGATGCCCGCTTGTCCCTCCTCAATTGTCTTTAAGGCGGCAACAAATGTGATCTCCTTCTTTTGCAACCCCTTTGAGAGTTGCATAGCTGATAAGAGTTTGGTTGCCGGACCAACTTCTCTTTTGATGGGCACAACACATGGGTGCCTTGGATCCAAGATGCATAAAGAGTTGGAAAAAGGGACAATCATGGCAAATATATGATCCAAGAAAGATATGCCAATCACCATCTCATCATATCATCCATGGGAACAACAGAAAGATTGGCCTTACCTTGCCATGCTCCGATGCTAAGTTGTGTATTATGAACCGTGCCCATGACCGGAACTTCTTTAGAGTTCACCGTCTTAAGAAATCCGCCATCCTTATATGGGCGAAGATTGAGTTTTGTGGCCACTTCTTGGGTGATGAATATCTCGGAGGCACCGGTGTCAAGAAGAGCATTGAGCTTATGTCCCGCGATCTGCGCTTCTACTACGAACATCATCCCTTTAGGCTGCCCAAACACCTCATTCTTCATGGTGTTGAGACGGCGAAGGGCTCCAAGTTGTGCGGTCTCCTGGTCTTGTTCCTCCTCTTCTCTAATCAAGGCGGAAAGTTTGGAACGTTTTGGGCATTCCCTTGCCCAATGAGGTCCGTCGCATAAGAAACAAGAGATGTTGGCCCTGTCATGTTTCTTCTCGGGTGCCTTTCCGTTGAAGAATGGTTTCTTATGTGAGTGGTCCTCCTTGTTTGCGTGCTCCTTGCCTTATATCCCCCTCCTTTGTTTGGCTTGGGGGTGTCGGCTTTCTTGAATTCAATGAGTGATTCGGCTACGGCAATGGCTTGAGACAATGTCTGCACTCCACGGCGTTGCAACTCTAGTTTGGCCCAGTTCTTTAAGCCATCCATGAAGGTGAACAAGGCATCTTTATCACTCATCTCGGGTACCTCTAGTAAGAGTTCTTGGAACTCTCGGCAATAGTCCCTTACTTCTCCCTTTTGAGCAAGGCGACGTAGCTTCGCCCGGGCCTCATCCTCGGCATATCCCGGGTAGAATTGACGTTTGAGTTCGGTCACGAACTCCTTCCAACTTCCAATAAGGGCGCCCCCGCGCCTAGTATCATCACACCTACGTCTCCACCAAGTCATAGCAACGTCATTTAAGTATAAAGCGGCCGTTCGTACCTTAGTAGTGTCATCCATGACACCCATGCAATCGAAGTATTGCTCCAAGCCCCATAAGAAGTTGTCGATGTCCTTAGCCACTCGCTTTCCCGCATAAGCTTGTGGTTTTGGTACGTCCACCCTCACTGGTGTATGAGCAATGGGCCCTCCACGTCCCATGTTTGCTCGACACGATGCTAGCTCCCCTTTGAGCTCTTTCATCTCGGCTTGTAGCGCTCCGATCATGGCTTCCAACTCGTCGTTCTTAGTTTGGAATACCCCTGCCAAAGCATTGAGAGCTCCTTGAAATTCCCCACGAATTCCTTCTTGGCTTTCATCCTCATGCTCCTTCTCCACGAAATCGGCAAAGGCAAGTTCCAACTTTGCAAGACGAGCGTCGAAGGCACTCACAATGTCCCTCGACTTTTCCCTTCGGCCCTTGTTGGATTGATCAGTGACTTCCGACATGGTGCTAGTATTGATGCTTCCTTTGACTTGAGTTTGAGCCTCGAACCTGGCTCTGATACCACTTGTCACGTGTCGATTCTTTAGACCGAAACACCGTGCGGCACTTGAGCGATCTTGACCCGCTAAGATGCTAAGTAAGCCTAAAACCACACAAGGAAGCAAAGAACTTTGAAAGAAAGCTTGAGAGAGAAAGTGTATTACTTGAATGCTAGAAAACTTGGTGTTTACAAATGAGGAGGGCAAGGTTACTTATACTAATCCCCCTCCCAAATGAATGACTAAGATTAAATCTATCCTACGGTGGAGATTGAGTCTCCAGAATATTCTAGGTTATTTACAACAATGATTATTCTAGAAGGTCCTAGCATGAAGTATTCTAGAATACTCTACATTACAAGAGATATAACAAGTAAGGCCTAGAAGCTTCCGGGTGCTCCCAACATATTCTTCAAGCTTCCGGAACGTGGGGAAGCCTCCGGATTCGTCGGATTCTTCTAGAAAGTTACGGAACGTGACACAACACTATGCATATAAATTAGCCAATACCAACTATGCATCGAGGTAGTTAAATTAAATTAAAATGGACTGATCGATTTCGAGCCCTAGTTGTAACGTTCTCAGTTTCTTGAAAAAAAAAATTAAAAGTTTAGAACATGTAATTTCTTAAGTGACCCTAGCAGACTAAAGTATTTAAAATAATAATTTTAAAAGAATATTCTTATAAATGAAATGAAGAATATACCACACCACAGCCATGAGCCAACAGAAAATTAATTAAGTGGGGAACAAAGAAAATGAAAAAGGGTAGCCAAGCCACCTATCATTTTGTACCCATTTTTCTGATTTTATTAGTAATAAATGGGATTATGCAACTTCATATCCATTCAAATAACACTAACCAATATTTGAAATCTTATTTTTTTCCTCCTTTTAAATAAGGCATACCAATATGTCCTAGGGTCACGTGAATAATAATTATCTTGATTTACCGTGTAATCATCTATTTATGCACAGTTTGGTACAATAAATAAGATGTGATAATTGGTGGATGAGTAGTTAAAAATTATGGTTCATCACACTCTTATCAATATACCAAATGGTGCCTTAGTATCATAATCGATGGGTTATTATACTAAATTTTTTTAAAAAAAATTGAGATACAGTTTTTTAGCAATTATAACTTCAGCTACAATGGTATACAAATGGTTCTATACATAAAGCAAATGTTAGGGGTGAGTGAAATCGAGAGAGGGTGATGCATATCGTTTAGTGCGGAAGAAAATTATATATAAATTTTGATTAATTTTAACTAAGAGGATCCTCCATTCTACCTTGATCGTACCATGATCCACCTGCCTCTACTTGGACCAACCCGATTAGGGACGAATGGACACGGTGACTCTCCGCAGAGTTCAACCCATGGTGTTGAACCAAGTGTTGATGAATAAGATTATGACACACAGAAATCACTCCAACCAATCATACCATTGTTTCCAAACAAAGCTCGCGAAACAACAAGAAATAAACAAATGATGTGCATTGATGCGTGTAAAACGTACCGCAAGTGTACGTTGTCAAGTTTTAGTATAGAATTTTAAAATACGGATGTCGAACCCACAGAGATTGATTAAATAGTTAAATCTAAGTACTGGATTAAAATAATCATTGCTTTATTTAGAGAATCGAATAGTTGAGTGTTATGCGAATAATAAAAATCAATTAACTAACGATGATCAAATACTGAGTTGAAAAGAAATCAATTGGAGACGAATCTAGGAGTACGATTTCACTTGTTCATCCACTACACTTATCATTCCTTGATTTCCATGTTATGGATTTCCTAGTTTACTAGCCGAGAATTCTTTTGTTTCTACTCCCTCTCCCGAGTGTTAAGCAGAAGTAATTATCTAACATCAATCTTGATATCCCTATCTAAGATCAATTATCAAACAATTGTAAAAGCGCAGTAATTCCTTTAACGACTTCTATGGAGTTATAGGCCTTCCGAACAATATAACTACCACGATACGAATTCCTTCTTTCCTATTCACAACCTCCTCTCCCGAGTGATAGATCATGAACATAACATCATTCAATCCATGGCCAGTAGATTAAAAGCATTAAGAACAGGAAAACATAAATAAACCATACGGAAATCCAAATACTTCAATCAATTCATAACAAGTGTAGTTTCAAAACAAGCTACATCGTCTCCTAGAAAATAAAATTAGCTCATGCTAGAAGTATTTAAACACATAGACATGTTTAAATAATCCATAAAAATTGCTAAAAGTTTAGAGATACAAAACAATTGGACGATATTCTTCGATCTCCGATGAACGCCGCCGTCTCGTGATGAAATCTCTACTTTTTGCTCCGAGCCGTCGTCTTTATTTTTCTCCGTTCTTCAACCCTAGCCTCCTTCTCTCCAAAAGTATGTCTAAGTCTGAAAATGAATCCCCTTGTGCCTTCGTTAAATCTCCTTAAAATCCCGTGTGCATCAGATAAGGAAAGTCTCCAAAATTACCAAAATTTCATTGGCGTAATTACGCCTCCGAAGTGGCGTAGTTACGCCTGTCGATGTGTCAAAATGCATGGCCTCCCGCATGACTGGCGTAATTACGCCTGAAAAACGGCGTCTTTACGCCTCAAGAAAATACGAAAGCCGTAGCTTAGGCGTAGCTACGCCTCAAAACAGGCATAGTTACGCCTCAAGAAATTTCCAAATCATGATTTGACGTGGGTTAGGCGTCTTTACGCCTCAAGACAGGCGTAATTACGCCTGTTGCTTTGATTCAAAGTGTAGATTTTTGACTTCAATTCATCCGTTCTTTCCGCCATTTATACCCTTTAGTCCACAAAAATGTAATTACCTGGATTCCTGCAAAACAACACAGAACAAACCAAAAGCGTAATTCTGATCGAAAACTAGCACTAAACCATGCAAAATAAGAAGAAATATAAGTGTATAAAATACACTTATCACGCATCATCATCCTCCGAATTGCATAAAACACAAACTACATCACTTTGCACATTCAGGACATTTCTCCTCAATAATTAACTTTAGTATGAACACTATTTTATCAGTTTCCAAACAAAACAAGCAACCGTATTGGGACATCTTTGATCCAAATGAATTGGTCCATTGAACTCTGTAGGGGAGCAGGACACCGTGCCAGTCTCACTGCATTGTACGCTGAAGTAGTTGAGAATATGCCATCAGATTCCATCTAACATTTTCAAATATCTGCTACATTCTCTTTAAGATTATACATGTACAGAAATATGTTAATTCAACAAAAAAAGTGTAGCTTCCCACTCAAATAAAGGTCTTCTCCACCTCCACACCCAAAACAAGACCCTTCCCTCCATTCCCCCATGAAATTGATTGTACTAATTTTCTCTAGAAATGTTATAAAGCTTATTAAATTTTCTAGCGAGAGGTTCATCCCCCACTCAGTTATCATGCCAAAAAGAAGTACTCGCCCCATCACCTACAACTGTAGAAACTCCCCCTTGAACCACTTCACTCCCTCAAATTCACATGCCTTCAAAAACCTCCATCCACCAGCTCGGCGTCTTACTAATATGATCCGACCCTCTGTCTACCCTCCTTAACAAACTATCCAACCCATACTTGGACACCAAAATCCTCACTCATAAATGATTTCTTCAACTAGAGTTCTCTAATTCCATTTACTGAATAATGCCAAAATTAAAAGACTCCAAATCTCTGACACCTAAACCTCCATCCTCCTTACTCTTACATATCGCTTCCCACTTAACCCACACTACCTTTCTACTGTTTGGCCGCCAACACCAAATAATTTTTTTTTTTTTTGTAGTTTTGATATAGAATTGAGGACACAAGAGGGTAAATCTTCCTTAATCACTTCCCAACTTTTCTTGATAAAGTTAAAATTCATACGTTCAGGACCCGGTACTTTTGAACTCCCACGTGACCACACTGCCTGTTTAATTTCTTCTATTGAAAAAACAGCAATCAAGAACTCATTATCAAACTCACTTAACTTCATTCTGTTCAAATTTTTTGGCGAAGTGATTTCGCACTTCTCTTTTGATATCATCCACTCCATTTATCCGTACTCCATCAATAAGAAGTCCTGGGATCTCATTAATCCTTTTTATTTATACAACAATGGAAAAATCTAGTATTGGACTCCTTCTTTAAGCCACTTAGATCTTGCTTTCTGTGCCAAAAGACTTTCGTTTCTTTTTACAGAAGCCACAGTTTTGCTGTACTCTCTCTTCTACTTGCTAAATCGTTATCCTTCAAGGCCATTGTCTCACTTTTAAAGTCAATTTAGCATATTTAAATACAAACTTACATATTTATTTTAAAGAACATATATAAACCGTCTTAAGTTTAGATTGATTGTATGATAAGAACATTTTTAACAAAGTTATAATCGATGATGGCAATATAACTAAAATATTTTAAATCTTTCAGCAATAAAGTATTTTCTTTTTGAATTTATCTCTTCTTAAGGTTACTCACTTTTGATAAATTCGGAAACTAAAATCAGCTTACATGACCTAGCTCTTATCCAGCTAGGTGGCGGTAGATGTGAACAAATAACTCGTCAACATCATCTAATATATGCTAGAATATTATGATTTGAATATGAAAGCACTATTCAACAATATGATTAAAAAAAAAGATTTTAAGTGGGAAATTGCATCATGCGATTAGTTTCTGTATGACTTATAACCATTGGTTTTTGTGTTAAGACTTAAGAGTACATTTTTTTCGTACATTTGATGTAGTGTTATTTAGCGTAAATTAGAAAAATGGTCCATAGATATGGACATTTACAGTAATAGATTCAAACTTTTAGTACTAATTAAATATAGTTTCAAAAAAGTATTGTTTTTACAAAAGTAATTTCACATCAAATATAGTCATACAAATTGATGTGAGTCCGAATTCTTTATGTTCGGTAGAATAAGTGTAATAAAACTTTTACGAGAGACACCACAAGTTTTTACGTTGAAAACCCTGCAAAATGTAGGGAAAATTACAGGACATTGTCCAGTATAAATTTCACTATGAACGTTGATTTGTTACAGAACGTTGACACAATTATTTGAACAATGAAGTTAAACAAAAACAAGAACAAAAAGATCGAACGTAGTGACACCCTTTACACATATAACACATATACCACATATACATGAGACATATAACATATATTTATAATGGCAGCGGAAATTTCAATCTCATAACATCATGTAATCAAGACATGTATCAAAATATAATTTACAAGGCATACATGCCACAAAAATAACCAAGGTTGTACCCCACACAACCAACCAAAAACCTATACAATATATGCAAATGATGAGCTGAGGGAGAAGGACTAGAGTCAGCCAGCCGACCTTGGATCCATACTTCCAAAATATGCAGACACACCTTGTATGTTCAAACTTTATCTACAGCAACTGAAAAATAACATTTGCATTTGGGTGAGTTGCATTCTCAATGAGCATATTCAATAACGTAGTATTTAAAATCACACAAGCATATAATTTATATCAACATAAGCACATGAATATACTCGCATGATTCATCATCATAAGCTTTTCATCAGTTCACTTGTTTCATATAAAATGAAATGATGCACATGTATGTCTGTATTGTTATTCTGTTATGACCCAACTAATACCAAGAACAATCCGTGATCACGATATGGCTGGCACTCTGTAGATCCCTTTTGAGTTCTCAATTAACTCGGGATCGATATTCTTTGATTCTGTAATTCTGACCGTACTCAGAATGAAATAACACATGGTTCAAGGTCATTAGTGGCCATAACAGAGTTCTTTAATCTCTTATTAATGCACGTGTCATAATCATATGCAGAACATCAAATCATAATAAGGTAAACAACATCATATACAACGTATACATCACGTCTCAACATGTACCTTTCAGAACCCATTTAGTTCTTTCACAACATATTGCATTCATCGCAATTCATTCACCAATTCAGGATACTTATATAACACAAATCACATACTTATATAAAGTTAAATACCAAGTTATAAGGATATACTCACAAACGATACTCCTATCTCGTAGGAATCACTTCATGCGCCTTACCAGTGTCCTGATCGAGATTATGACCTAGAAACGCATGTCAAATGCACAACCAAGTTGAATATTAAATTTATACTACACGTGCAGATTATTAATGATGTAGCTCCAATACATAATCCTAAATGGTTATGCAATTGTGCTCTAATATTCACTAGTGTTTGTGTTCTTGTCTCATCGTATACGGACTTATCATCATTCATAATCATTTCTTGATATTGTAATTCCCATACAGAGTGTACGTATCATTGAAAGTTTTCTCACTTATTGTCACAATTTAATCACTTTAGCAGTGCTTGAAGATTACCAAGATAGAGGTTCTACTTATTTGCTACAAATTACACTTTTCTTCACATGAAGGTTAGTATAATTAGCTTCTCAAAAGTTCATATAACTCATATGCAGCAGCTAATAATTCTTTCGTGTCAAAATTCTTGGTCAAAAATTAAGGAAACTTAAAGAATCTACCTTAAGGTGCAGCTATTGATTTACGATTTCAGCACCGGAAGACTTCTACACAAATATGGTCGAAAGTGATAAGTACATGAAACATAGGTATATCAGAATACTATACTTTCAAGTTGCATTCTCATCTTAGTTAACATGCAACGTGTCTTTCTTTCGTATTTTCCATATTTGTTTACATGCATCCAAGAAAATTTTGTTCCAATCTCTTAACATTCCCCGATTATTTATCTTGTTTTGTTTATTTATTTTAGCTTTATCATTAAAATCTAGTCATAGATATATTAGTATAAAAATAATAATATATTCATTCAATTTAATCCATATCTTAAAATTTATTCAATATTTGCAAATCTATTCAATAAATTTATTCAATATATTAAATTTTAGTCAAGTAAAAATCTATTCCATTTATTATGCTTTAAATTTATTCTAGTCACAACCTCTATGCTTTCCAATGCCCATATGTAATGTCAAAATATATGTCATGATGTGTATGCATGATCATGTAAAGTATCGGGTCATTACAATTCCTCCCCCCTTAGAAAATTTCGGCCTCGAAATTTATACCTGTATCAGGAAATAACCAAGGATATTGGGTTTTCATGTGTTCTCTGTTTCCCATGTACCTTCCCTCCCATGTACCTTCCCGTTCAGAATGATTCTTCCATAGAACCTTTACCATAGGAATTGCACGATTCCTTAACTGTTTGTCCTTGTATTCAACATAACTTAAATTTTCAGAAATTTCAATCGGTTCATTTTGCAGATATGAGATGGATCTGATCTGTATCTCCGAAGCATACTAACATGGAACACATTATGAATCTAGGACAATTCAGGAGGTAAGGCAAGACGATAAGCTAATGGTCCAACTTTATCAAGTATCTCATATGGACCAATGTATCGAGGGCTCAATTTTCCTTTCTTTCCAAATCTGAGAATACCTCTCCAAGGAGAAACACGAAGAAATACTTTTCACCAATTTGATAATCCATTTCTCGTCTATGTTGATCAACATAACTCTTTTGTCTATCTGCGCTGCTTTCAATCGATCTTTCACAATTTTATCTTTTCAACTGTCTCTTGAATGAGATCTGGACCTTCTACTATTCGCATTCCTTCTTCATCCCATCCCAGCATACTGGACTTCTACATTTCCTACCATATAATGCTTCATATGGTGCCATACCAAGACTGCTATGATACTGATTATTGTATGCAAATTCCATCAAAGCAATATAATCATCCCATGAACCTCTAAAATCAAGAACACATGATCTAAGCATCTCTTCTAAAGTCTGAATCGTTCTTTCCGATTGTCTATCTGTTTGTGGATGAAATGCTGTACTAAAATGTAATTTAGTACCCAAAGCTTCTTGTAAACATCCCAAAATCTTGATGTAAAACGAGGATCTCGGTCTGATACAATAGATAAAGGCACACCATGTAATCTAACAATTTCATTTACATACCTTCTTGCTAAACTTTCAAGTGTCGATCCCCATCGAAATGGTAAGAAATGAGCTGATTTTGTCAATCGATCAACAATCACCCAAACTGCATCATTCTTTCTCGATGTTACAGGTAAACCATAAACAAAATCCATGTTATACGCTCCCACTTCCAAACTGGAATAGGTAATGGATGTAATTTCCCAACTGGTGCTTGATGTTCAGATTTCACCTGTTGGCATGTCAAACATTTCGATATATACTCAGCTACATCCTTCTTCATTCTAGGCCACCAGTAATGGGTTCTCAGAGTCTGATACATCTTCGTACTACGGTGCATGCATATGGGTGGCAATGTGTGCTTCTCCTTATTTCATATTTCATGCTTATATTATCCATATTAGGAACACACAGTCGATTATTGATTGATAAACTACCATCATCATTGATAACAAATTCTGTACTATTTCCCTGTTTCACCTTTTCTGCAATACTGATTAGTTTATCATCATGAAATTGAGCATTTTTAATCCTTTCAGTCATTACTGGACGGATACAAAGTGAAGCACAGATAATACCAAGCTCATCAACATTCAGGCAACATTCAGCTTTCTCAAGTCTAACAATATGGTACGAATGCACTGACAGATAAGAAACAGTACCATATGATTTTCTGCTCAACGCATCAGCAACAACATTTGCCTTTCCAGGGTGATACTCAATAGTACAATATGTCACGCCCCGAGACCGGGGTCGATAACACCGGCGTTGATTCTAAATACATTCAAAATCAACAAGCCTCGTAATACAGAATTCTTCGAAAACCAGTCTATTATTCCAAAAATAAATAAATAACTCTTACAAATATCAGCGGAAGCTTCATAAATTACTGGCAACTGCATCTTGAACAATAGCATCTAATTCACCATCTCCAAAATTGATTTTTTGATCTTCCTCTCGATTTTGATTCACTTATCTCTGGGAGTGGATGTAAGGGGTGAGCGTTTTGGTAAACACTCAGCAAGCAGGGCCAATCGATATGATAATAATACTTTTTCATAATTTTTCAAAAACATAATCTTAATCAAACATATATTGATATGAATGCATCTATCATAATTGCTCCATCGAGCCATAAACATAGCATATCAATCGTTCATAATTTTCATATACTTAAGCACATTTAATCATCTAGTTTCCTCTTGGTACTGATATCAGTCTCTAGAATTATCCCTCATAGAGAAGAGGTCATGCATCGGCTTACCCACGAATAAAGGGTCTGGACATTCCAGAAACAACGGTTAACCACCGTATAAGTCATGTAAACGGTTATATCCCACCGCATCAGGGTCTAAGGAATCCACTTCCAATCAGATTTCAAAGTTTAAAGTGCTTAAAAAATTACTACTTGCATAATTTCAAAATAAATTCATATCGATTGAGATTAAAAGCATACATACAATTTTTTAGAAAACGAAACGAATAAATAGCAAAAACCCACTTACCCGCGATTTAAGATGTTTGAACGATTTAGGGTGCGAAAACAACACGAATCCTTCCTTCCTAGCTTTGAAGTGGTCGAATTTTTGGTAGGATTTGGGCTAAAGTTTTCGGCTCTTGATGAATAATTCGAAACAAAAATATGGTGGAGAGAAAGGTTTGTGCTAGATCCACAAATAAAGGTATAATCCTAAATATAGTTTGGTTCAACTTAGCAAAATAAGGTGGAAGCCTCTAAATTTATGGAATAATATATGAGTAGATTTTAAGTGACAAAACATGGTGCATATTTTCGAAAATAAGGTATATTAGATTCTTGAATCAATGGTATAAAATATGTACAGATTTCATTGCTAATGAGGTGGAGATTTGATGAACATATGATGCATAATTTTCGAAATTAAGGAGGTTAAGATCCTTGAAAATTATGGTTTAAAAATCTTTCCCAAGACTCTTGATTCAATTATGGAATTTTCGATTTATTAAGCATTGCTAACAAAGGATTGGAATCTTTGAATTAATTGGCTTATATCATCAGATTTATGGATACAAAAATTTTAGTAGCTTGAGTTGGTAGGTAAAGATCCTAGGAGTATTGAGTAATTTTGTATCTCACATCATTATCTCACAATTATTTTGGGAATTCTAGCTAA
>CAJQUN010002754.1:0-22843 GCA_907163345.1 Haberlea rhodopensis | reverse complement strand
ATAAAATTGAACGGCGAACACTTCCCAGATGTGAAATTTGTGTTTATAATTGTCCGAGAACAATGTGATTTTTAAGATTTGAAAACTGAATATAGAAAAAATGATGGCTCTAAGTTTAGATTAGATTTTGTTTGATTTTAATACTTTCAAACAATTTTAGATTAACCAACACCAATATTTCATGTAGGACACGTCCTTCGCTGTGTCCGACATTCTTTTAAAAAAATATTAAGGGCACAACACATTGTGTGTCCAACACGTGTCTCAGTCATGTGCGAGGCGTGTCGGTGTCCTCTAAATATCCGACTGCACCGAGTGAAGTGTCCGTCCATCGAGCTCCCGCGCCTCAAGACGATCCTGTTTTTCCCTATCCAATGGATGAAGCTATACCTGGAAATCTTCTCCCGATGTTGCATGGTATGACCCTCAGAATTAGATGGTTTCGTAACAGACCTTTAGTTTTCATCATAATACAGGACGGAACAAAAAAAAGTAGATTTATGCCACTTTACACAATTAATCCTCTCATAAAAGTGATTAATAATTATTGTAATTAATTTTTGGATTTTATTATTGTTGGTCCTAGGTGCGGCATCATAAGATAGAAGAATACCGAAAATGAAGAATACAATGCACACCATATCTACATGGAAAACCCCATAAAATTATTAGGGTAAAAACCACGGGCAAGATGAAAAGATTCAACTATAATATTTTGTGGGTTACAATACCTCACGACCTTTTAAAGAGAACAACACTATCAATATATGATAAAAGTACCTCACAAATATTATAGAAATACATACTCAAATGTATATATATATATAGAATTATATATATATATATTATATATATATATATATATATATATATATATATATATGAGAAACACTTTGAAATGAGATACATGAAATGAAACTAGGAGCTTTATTTATAGGGTTGAAAACGCGTAGTGTACGCGTTTTCGTTCAATTTCTCATGTTGCTCAACCAATTGCTGCCCACTGCCCTCATTTAATGTTTGATGATGCATGCAATGATGATGTTTGACAATTGGTTGCCGACATTTTCCCACTTGGAGATTTGATTGAGAATCAAGCGCATCTCCACACATCCTTTCAATTTTGTCAGTCCCAGCTACTTACGTTTCTGCTAAGCCACTTGAGGATCTACATCACCGAACTTCTCAGTATTAACTGGTTTTGTCAAAATATCAGCTAGCTTATCCTCTGTATGGATTTTCTGCGTATCCACACTTCATTCTCTACAACCACTTCTCGTACAAAGTGAAATTGTACCTCAATGTGTTTTATCCTGGAATGAAATGATGGATCCCTTGCAATGTGCAAGGCACTCTGACTGTCAACAAACGAACTTTCTCTTGTTTTTGTCCAATCTCCTCCGGTAACATTTGAATACATATCGTCTCCTTGCAATCTTGAGTAGCTGCCATATATTCTGCATATGTTGTAGATAACGCCATAACCGTTTGCACTTTTGAAACCCAGCTTACTGCACACCCTGCAAGTGTAAAAAACATAACCAGCAGTAGATTTTCTTTTATCCGGATCACCTGCATAGTCTGAATCTACATAGCCCGTAAGTGTAAAATCCGATCCTCTATAACATATGTAGCATCTGAGCATTTGAATCAATACCTTCTTTCTGAGCATATCCTTTCACAACCAATCTTGCACGATATCGTTCCACTTGGTTGTTACAATCACGCTTGATCTTATAGACCCATAATTTACCAATGGCTTCCCGTCCTCGTGGAAGTGTAACAAGATCCCAAGTTTTATTTCTGTCCAAGGCTTTCAATTCTTCCTGCATTGCTGTCATCCACAAGGATACATCCGAGCTTTGTGTAGCCTCTTTGAAACTCAATGGCTCACTATCCCCCATTAATACAGTATGCAATATTGCTTTTAGTAATATAATCTGAAACCAACCGTGGTCTCCTTTCGCTAGTAGACTGCCAAACTTTGGAACCTCTGACTCAATTGGTTCTTGTTCATCGTGCTCTGGATATATCTTAGAAGAAACTTTATATTCATCTGTCTCATTTTCCACCTGATTGTAGTAGTATCTGAATTCAGTGTGCCTTTGTCACCTTCCACTTATCTTCTTCGAAGTTAAATCTCTGCTGATAATAAGTTTGTGGGCAGCAGGATCCACAAACGATACCCCTTCATACCATCAGCATAGCCCAAGAAGATACACTTTCTCGATTTAGAATCCAACTTCGATCTTTCTTGTTCATTGTATAGAACGTACACCAGACTTCCAAATGTATATAACCGAGAATAATCCGCTGGCTTGCCTGTCCACAACTCCATCGGAGTTTTCAGTTAAATTGCTACCGACGGAGAGCAATTGGCTAGACCAGCAGTCTTCAGCATGACTCTGTTCTGTCCAACAAGGTTCTGTTCAACTTCTCCGCACTCCTTTTGTAATATGTGTAAGTCGTCGTGAATTGCCTTTTATGCCCTCTTGTTGACAATATGCTTCATTTTCATTACTGGTGTATTCTCCACCATTGTTTTCCTCATAAACTTGATCTTCTTCTGCGAGTCAGTTCAACCCGCTTTTGAACACCTTGAAGACTGGAAAAACATCTGATTTCTTCTTTCTTCTTGATTGGATACACACAACATCTCCTAGAATAATCATCAATGAACTAGACAAAGTATCTCTCTTCTCCTAGTGATACAACTGATGCTTACCAAACATCAGAATGAATCAGCTCCAATATACCGCTGCTCTTGGCAGTAGATGTGCCAAAATTTAGTCTGTGCTAATTACTGGTAACACAATGCTCACAAAAGGTAGAGTCACTTTTGTAAGCCCCAACAACAGCTTCCGTTCAGAGAGAACTTTCAATCCTCTTTCTGACATATGCCCGAGCTTCTTATGCCATAACACTGTTAATTCTTCTTCTGAACTAGTCGATGCAGTAGCTAGTTTCATCTTCTTGTGTGTTTTACCCAAAAATACATACATTCTTTAGCATCCTTGTCCGCCTTCATTACCACAAGCGCGCCTTTCACGATCTTCATAATCCCATTTTTGATATGGGTCTTGCACACCCGACATCATCTAATTGTCCCAAAAATAATTATTCTTTGTCAGACCCTTCACATGTCGTACATCCTGTATGATGCGAATAGTACCATCAATATTTTTTTTTATTTTGATGGTTCCAACCCTAGCAATTTTCAAGCATGATCATTTCCCATTAAAACGGATCCTTCCGAGACTAGTTCATATTGATCAAACCATTCTCTTCAAGACATCATGTACCATGTCGATCCTGAGTCCATTATCCATGTCTCATAAAATATGTATCTGCCTTTCGTAGCAGTTGTTGCTACTGAACTATTTCACCACCGCCTGAGGTATAAAATTTTTTCTTTTACTAATTGATTGGATCTACCATACTTGTGGCTCCCATTGGAGTCACGCTCCATCGATCTTCCTCTCATCATAGGCAAAGTCTCTGCATGCTTCAAACTTGCCAACCTGTCTTCCATGTTCTTGCGCCTACTTTCTTCTTCAAGAACAGCGACTGTAACATTGTTGAAGACTAACATATCAGTGGCTATTGTTGGTCAGATTGATGATGAGTTGATCGTATGAATCTGGTAGACTTTGAAGCAGAAGCTCCGCACGTTCAACTTCCTCTATTTTATGCCCAAAGTAGTGAGTTGGGCAAATAGAGTATTAAGTGTATTGATATGATTGGTCGCCGATGAGGATTCCGCCATCCGAAGAGTATAAACCCTTCTCTTTGGGAAAATCTTGTTGTTTAGTGACTTGACCTTGTACAGGTTTGTCAAAGTATCTCAATATCTTTTGCATTTGTTATTTCAGCGATACTTGACATAACCCATATGCTAGATCCAAATGTAGATTGGCAATAGCATTACTATTCATCTCTCTCCACTTTTCATCGTCCATGCCCTCTGTGGGTCTATCTCCAATAGTCGCCAAGCACCGATCTTTTCGTAAACTGCTTGCATTTTCATTTTCCACCACATGAAATTGCTTTCGTTGAATTTTTCAATCTCGAACCGCGCCACCATTCTGACAACAATAAAATTGCCTCAAAAAAATTATCTCAAAAATATTTTCTAATGTGGAGGATCTGTCAAAGCTGCAACCACGGAGCATACTCGTAAATTTTTAAAATTTTTACAACGAGGCTCTGATACCAATTGTTGGCTCCAAGTGAGGCATCATCAGAATAGAAAAATACCGAAAATGAAGAATAAAATGGACACTAGAACTTACGTGGAAAATCCATAAACATTATTAGGATAAACACCACGGACAAGATGAAAAGATTTCACTATAACATTTTGTGGGTTACAACCTCTCGCTAGCTTTCAAAGAGAACAACACTCTCAATATATCAGAAAACTACCTAAGAAATATTATAGAAATATACACTCGAACATATATGTGAGAACACTCTAAATAGTATACGCGTTTTAGAAATCAAAAGGATCCAATCCAATTCCAACAAGTTTTGTTTTGGAATTGAAAACTTGTTGAATCTTATCAACGTCCATGAATGATAAATCATAGATCGAAATGAAACATGCAATGACTATGTTTGGCAATTTGTTGCCGACAATTATAAGGCCACCAACTGATTCCTTTCAGATTGCTATATTTTATTGTACAACCCATGTTAGATTTTTTTTTAAATCTTTATTTAAATATGACTTAATCAACCAACACAATAAACTAAACATTGAACCAATGATTGTACTATGTATTTTTTTAATTTATTCATATTAAAAGCTATCACTACAATCTACTTGTAATTTTCAAGGAAAATAATATTATCTGTAGAGAAATTTAATCACCGACTCAAAAGATCTCCATTATGCTTTGAAATTGTCAGCAAATGAGATGTAAAGAGAAGGGGATTTCTATCTTTAGACATTTTGATCGGTTGTTCGCACCATCCTGAGTAATTTCAAGATTTTTTCTTTTTTGAGTTGTAGTAATTACACGGTTATTTTGTATAGAGTGGTCTCTCCTTCAAAACATGAGAAGTCCATGCGTCTGATGGAGCATCGGTCCGACATTTAGTCTGTTCTAAATACTTAAATTTTATACACAAACATAAATTGTTTTATGAAACAATTAACTCTTTTACGAACTCAACTCGACACCAAATAGAAATATTGAAATCAAATAATTTCATATTTGTAATTATTTAATAACTTAACTTGGATATTGATAATTATATATTTATGCTAATGTTTTAATTAATTATAATATTATTGCAGTTTATTTGGAGATATGTCTTAAATGTACATCTTTCTTTCTTTCTAATGTATCTTATGTTACATCCTTTGGATTGCCAAAAAGTTCTTTTCAACCAAATAATTTTTTTTTATTTAAAAAAAGAGGAAAAGGTAAGAAACGTGCACTGCGTTTAACTATAACCATTTTTTTTTTTTTAATATTAACCATTTTTTTTTTAAAATTAGCCTCTTTCTCCATCCCTTCAGAAAAATTATTCATCTAATATATAATTTACAGCTCGAATTTTTTTTTTTTAATAATTATTTGACTTGCATGACTTTCCTAGAATTTTGTATTGCTAATTGAATTTAGTGGCTGCCTCTTGGTTACTTCCAAGAAGCAATGCATTGGGTCACGAAAACAATAGTTCTTAGATAAATAATATGTAAAAAAAAAATATTAACCATTTTTTTTAAATTAGCCTCTTTCTCCATCCCTTCAGAAAAATTATTCATCTAATATATAATTTTACGACTCGAATTTATTTTTTTAATTATTTTGACTTGCATGACTTTTCTAGAATTTAGTATTGCTAATTGAATTTAGTGGCTGCCTCTTGGTAACTTCCAAAAAGCAATGCATTGGGTCACGAAAACAATAGTTCTTAAATAAAAAATTATGTAAAAAAAAAAATCAGTCAGATAATAAGTATATATAAATATAAAAACCACTATTATATAGAATATAGATTAACTCTCACTTTCTTGGTTGGCCAACCAACCAAGTTTTGACTTCTCTTGTGACTGAATACAATTAATTAAAACATAATAAACTTTTAAGATTTCGGGTTTGAATTTGTTGAATGGAGAAAATATGTACCGGGAGAACTTTCTTGGTAATGAATCCAAATTCAACCCGATTTCGGATTAATTTGAGTCCACGAAAAGTCTAAAAGGAGTCTAGACTATATATAATAAAAAAATACAGTGATTTATTTAAAACAATTTTGTAAAAAGGGATTACATGTAAAGAATATAAGTATATTTTAGAGATCCCAAACGGAGCGGAAGGCACGAGACACGGCAACACAGCACATCATGGAGCATTACGACACGACCCATTTGCTATAGCGTCGTGACGTAACAGGCACAACCCATAACATTGGTCGTGCCGAACCACAGGGTGACGGCCGTGGGCCGACAAAGCATTATTTTAGTGTAGACATCGATCGACAGTTATGTGACGAACGATCGCTGCCAAAAATGGTGCTTTACTAATCGATCGGCTCACTATTGTACCAATCGATCAGTAAAGGCAAAAAAAAAAAAACTTGAAATGGGGCGTGCCATGCACTGCACATAGGGGCTTTGCCTATGGGCCGTGTCGGGCCATGCTTATTGTGGAAATGCGTTGACACGACACGACCCATTTGACACCCTTAATATATTTTAGTTGTTACAACTTGTAAATTTTCTATGAAATTTCTATGTTTAACACTAGTTTATTTTAGTTATTTAACATGATTCCAATTACAAATCTTTAATTAGTAATTAATATTTGAGATCAAGAATTTCTATCATAATTTTTTTTTTAATATAACGTAAATAAGAGAGGCCAAAATTAATTTAGGTACATATGGACGAAAACTTTTTTTATATAACATAAATTTTTTTTTATATAACGTAAATAAGAGAGGCCAAAATTAATTTAGGTACATATGGAAGAAATTTTAATGCTTAAACTTGATGACCAATTTTTTTTTTCTTTTTCTTTTCAATGGAGGGGTGAAATGGGTATTTTCTCTTCTACTTTTATTTTTATTTTTATAAAACAGTAATTATATAAATAAATTAAGATTAAACAACATATTATAGATCTTTTAGAATATTACAACTTGGAATTCTATTGGTATATATTAGTAATGGCTTCTTACTCAATAGTAATATCATACTATAGTTAAAGTAATATTACATACGCACATATTCACCTAAAATAATTATGTAAATGCAATAATGATATTTTAAAATATTAAAATTTAGAAAAAAAATTATGATAGAAATTAATTTAAGGTAGGTCTTTCAAAAATTCTTTGTGATTGTCTAGAACTTTGAATGTGAATAGTACAGATCCTTTTGTCCATATCTCTTGGTTGCTTTTAGCTTTGCCAAACATTTTTTGTAGCACGCCCAGAATTTTCCGCTGTACTGGACAGCAACATGTTTCACAGGCTTGTCTTTCAGATTGCTTTATGAATGTAAATAGGATCCTTTGCTTCCAGAAATTTTGGGACATGAGTCTTATCAATCTCAATGCAACAGAAATCTAGTTGTCCTTTGAAATTTTTTAGTTAATTCACAGGGAAAATGAGTTTTTGAGGTTGGTTAGCAAAATAAACCGCACTTGACGGCGAGTATCCATTCTATGCACATATCCGAATGAGGATTGCGAATCATGATCCTAGTGGGTTTTAGTGTGTAGTTATGTGTGAGAGAGGGAGAGAAAAAAGGAATATTTTAGGTTGGTAAATAATGAAATATTCTATGCTGTTCATGGGGTAGTGCCCCATGGGGTACATCTAATTATTTATTAGGAATATTCTCAATAAATGGTTGGATGTACCTAATGAGGCACTACCCCATTAGATAGCATAGAATAAATCGTAAATAATTGTCTGACTTGCAACTTCGTACCACGTGAGGAGTGGGATTATATAATCGGATACAATCAATATTAGTTGTTGGATATTTTTATTATAATCCAATTAATTTCATTTATCGTCGATCATTCTTGATAGCTTTAGGGTGTGTTTTGGTAGGGGTGATTAGGTAGGATTATTGAATGTTAAAGCTATTTATCCATTGTTTGGTTGATTTTTTAATAAACCATTGTAATCATGTAAATACATGATAATGTGGTATTAGTGCTTGATTAATAAATCCTCCTACCCCCATGAGTTTAACAATCCATTAGGCATGACAATATGTGCAAATACCAAAAAGCCCTTACTACACTTTATATTATATTTAGTTTTATATTTAAATCAATTTTATTAAAGCTATTATAATATTTACATATTATTTATGCATGTTGTTTAATTCATTATAAAATTTTATTAATTACTAAATTCATTTAAATCAATTTATTTTTATTTTAATTAAATAATCAATTTTAATTATTTAATTTTTATGCTTCGGTTTTTGTTTAGGGGAGGAATGATTTATTATTTAAATAAATTGAATTGATTAAAAAAATTTAATATGTTAATACATTAATAAATTTATAAATAAATATTTAATAGAATAAACAAATTATTGTAAATAAAATAATTTGGAATATTCTACGGAAGAAGTGAAAACTCATTCAAGGGTATTTCGGTCATTTTATTAACTATTTACATCTATATAATATTCAATCCACTGACCAAACCCAATATTATTTTTTCATGTCTTATTAATCATAGACACCAAACACAAGATTAATATCCGTTACTTTAATAATCATTTCTTTATCCATCAAATTATCTATCCACCACTTATCCTATCACACCTACCAAACGTAACCTTAATGTACTAGTTTCGTTGACACAGTCAAGATATGAATGCTTCAAATGAATAATATATTTTAAAAATAAATACTACTCGTTGACAATTGGTATGATTAAACTATCTTATGTAATGACTTCTAGAACTAGACCAAACATTGAATATGTTATATATATATTTGGTGCAAGTTATCAAGTTGATCATCATAAACCCTCTAATGGATTAAAATCAAGTTTCAGATTTCTCAAGCAATTGAAAACAATCCTTTTTTTTTTTTCTGGGAATTTGGAAGAAAGAGAGATATGGCAGAGTGCCTTGGCTTTGTTCTTGAGAAGGTAACAAATTTTTTGGAGGAAAAAGTGAATATGGTTAGGGCAAGAAGAGATGTTTGAGTATGTGAGGGATGAACTGGAAAGCGTGATTGCTTTCCTCAGAAATGCTGATTCTGCAGATAGCAGTGATCCAGAGCTGGATGTTTGGGTGAAGCAGGTACGAGTTGTTGCACATTATATGGAAGATGTCATAGATAATTTCATGCTCCAGATTCACGATAGCAAGGACCGTTTCCCTGGAAATCTGATTTCTTGTGTCCAAAAACTGAAAACCCGTTACCAAATCGCTTCAGAGATCCAGGGAATCAAAACCCGGATGAAGGAAGTAGCGGAGAGGAACCAGAGATATGGGTACTTTAAGAGTGTTCCGAATCGGATATTAAGTATGCCGGAGAGCGTTGGAGGAGGAAGCACCTCTAGTGGAATTGATCGTCGAGGTGATGCACTTCTTTTGGAAGAAGGGGAGCTTGTGGGCATTGATGACCGGAAAATGAGGTCATCCCTCGGGTTTTGGAGGAGGGGGTTTTGAGGCTTAAAGTGGTATCTGTGGTGGGGATGGGCGGTTGGGGAAGACAACTCTTGTCAAGAAAGTGTTTGATGATGGTGTTGTGAAGAACATTTCCACAGTCACGCGTGGATTACGTTTTGAATCTTTTAAAATGGAGGAGCTTTTGAAAGATATGATTCAGCAATTGTACGAACAAGTGAAGCTGCCTGTTCCTCTAGAATTGGGCACCATGACTAGCAATAGGCTGAAAGCCATGATCAAGGATTTCTTGCGGCAGAGGAAATTCTTAGTTGTTTTCGATGATGTTTGGAGCGCAGAGGCCTGGGAAGGATGAAACTTGTGTTGCCTGATGAAAATCAAGGGAGTCGTGTCATAATCACGACACGTTCTAGGGATGCTGTCGAGAATGATGATTAGTGTATGAATTGAATCCCTTATCGGAAAAGGATTCATGGATTCTTTTCCGCCAGAAGGTGTTTTAGGGGAATTCTTGCCCTGCACATTTGGTTGACATTTGCAAGAATATCTTGAGAAGATGTGGGGGTTTGCCACTTGCAATTGTTGCAATTGGTGGGGTGCTGTCGATAAAGAAGGTGACTAATGTTGATCAATGGAAGATTCTTATGAATGGCATTGGTTCTGAACTAGAAGGCAATGATCGGCTCGGAAGTCTCAAAAAGATTTTGTTACTAAGCTTTGACCATCTCCCTTACTATCTCAAACCATGCTTTATGTATTTGAGCAAGTATCCAGAGGATCATTTGATCGAGCACAACACCCTTGTCCGACTTTGGATAGCTGAAGGATTAGTGAAGCAAAAAGAGGGACGAACCCTTGAAGAAGTTGCTGAAGGATACCTCAATGAGCTCATCAATCGAAGCTTGATTCGTCCCATGGTGACAAATGATGATGGAAGTGTGAAAGCGAGCTGCATTCACGACTTATACCGGGAGCTCATAGTTCAAAAATCGAGTGAGCAGAACTTAATGACTCTTTCCTCCTCTTCAGAAAACATTTCGTGGCCTAAAAAGGTTCGGCGTTTATCAGTCCACGGCTTATTCCACAATAATGGAGTTGAGAGGTATGGTTCCCGACTATGTTCTCTTCAGTCATTTGGTGTACTGGATAGTGTTTCCGTTTCAAGAATCTTGCAGTTGATCGAAAAATGTAAAATGCTGAAAGTTTTGGACTTGAGAGGTATTCCTTTTGAGACATGTCCCGAAAAGATTTTTGAACTGTTTCATTTGAAGTGTCTATGCTTGAGAGATTGTAGGATCAAAAAGCTACCAGGGTTGGTCAAGAATCTTCGGAAGCTAGAGGTGTTGGATCTTAAAGGGACTCAAATAACCAAGTTGCCAACTGGGATTCTAAAGCTTCAACATCTTCGCCAACTTTTAGTTTACCATCATGTTCACGGTTCGTATATGCCTTATAACTACGTCAATGCTTTCAAAGCGTTGAAAGGAATAGGGCGTTTAAAATCGCTGCAAAAGCTCGGATTTATAGAAGCACATCATGGAGGCCGTGTACTTAAAGAGATAGCATCAATGACCGAACTTAGGAGGATTAGTCTTACGGAGTTAAGAGCCATAGATAGTGCTGTTTTATGCGCAATGATTGAAAGTCTTGGCAAGATTACTTCGTTAGGTCTAAGAGCGGTGGAAGGAGACATTCTCGATCTTCAACTTGTCTCTTCACCGCCACCCTTCCTTCAACGATTGTACTTGAACGGGCGTATGCAACAGTTCCCACATTGGATTCAATCTCTTAGTAGCTTGGTTAAAATATACATGAGATGGAGTCGATTAAGGGATGATCCGCTTCAGTATCTTCAAGACTTGCCTAATCTTGTCCATATTGAGTTTCTTGAGGCCTATACTGGACAGATATTGTGTTTTAAGGCAGGCAAGTTTCAGAAGTTGAAACTGCTCGGACTTGACAAGTTAGAAGCAGTGAGATTGGTGATGTTTGAAGAGGGTGCCTCGCCTCTTCTCGAAAAACTTTTAATCCAGCGATGCAAGCTGCTGGAGAGCATCCCTGTCGGGATCGAGCGCCTTATGAATATGAAAGTTCTTGAATTTTTGAAATGCCAAGCGAGTTTATTATCAACAGCAACGATTCCTGGAAGTTAAGCATATTCCTGAAGCGTATCGTACAAACTGGAGGGATGGGTTCTGGGAAGCCTGCCCGTTGGGGGAAGATGGAACATCGGCGGAAGCTGGAGCTTTCATTGTTAGGAGCCAGGAACAAAGGAACTGGCTGTAATTCTTGTCACCAGTGTTGTCTATATATATATATATTGAGAAGTGTCTTTCTTTTTTCTTGAACCATGTTTCAGAATTATGGCTAATGTATGTAGTGTTCTGTTCATTTGTAAAAGTACTTGTGCATCTAGACAATCAACAAACAAGCTCTTGCATCAATGAAAGCACAAGTTTTTTTTTTTTTTTTTTTTTTCTGTAGTGTAATGCTTCTTACACTTTTGTCTAGGAAAATTTATTTCTGAATTCTGCATATTAATGGGAATCAAAGCCTCCATATTTGACAAGTTCCCTGAGTGAAAAATCAAAATAAGAAGCCTTAGAGATAAGTTTAAATCAGGTATGAGAAAAATGCTATCAACTCTGTTCCTGTCTTCTTTGCGATTTACATTTCCCAAACGACCTTAATAGACAGGGCTTAGTCGTCTATTTCTCCTCTTACTTTATTGACAACAATGAAAGTCCAGACCTTTTTTAAGGGTCGTGCTTATTCGATATGATGAGAACCATCGTGGCTTCCTTCTTTGATAGGTGTCGTGTCGGGGAAGTCCTTAGAAAACACACACAGCGGAATTAGCAAAAAGGCTATATTAATAAAATAATGTAAATTTAAAATTAATTAAAAAGTACAGTAAAAAAAAAATGTTAGATAAGTATTGTGAAACGCATAGTCTGTATACGTTTAAAAAAGTAAGTATCGAAAATAATATATGTTTCATACCAATTTCATATGTAACCTGTATCAAAATTTTATAGATTTCATATCAATTTCATGTGTAACTTGTACCAAAATTTATAGGTTACATACCAACTATAATGATTTCTCAAAATTAATTGTTCAAATTTTAATAGAGGGGTATCGTAGTAATTTTATTAAGTTATAAACAAATGAGTTGCAGTAGGGTTTGAATTATGTTTGTCTACATGATGACTGATTCAACAATTATGTTTCCATGACAGCAAGATATTACAATGAAGAAGATGACCAGAGAAAAAGTAATTGGTGTACGAAAATTATAAAGTAATTGGTGCACAAAATTATAAAAAGTAAATGGTGCACGAAAGTAATAAAAAGTAACTGGTGTATGAAAATATAACCTTGGTGTACGAAAATCATAAAAAGTAACTGGTGTACGAAAATCATAAAAAGTAACTGGTGCACGAAAATTATTAAAAAGTAATTGGTGCACGAAAATTACCTTGGTGCATGAAAATCATAAAAAGTAACTGATGCACGAAAATTGTAAAAAGTAACTGGTGCACAAAATTGTAAAAAGTAACTGGTGCACAAAATATAACACTGGTGCACAAAAATACAATACTGGTGCATGAACTTTGTGTTAATTAACTGATGCACAAAATTTGCAAAAATTGGTGCACGAAATAAAAGAACTGGTGCACGAAATTAAATGGTTCGTGCATCACTTACTTAATTGTATGGTTCGTGCATCACCCACCTGCGATTATGGTTCGTGCATCACATATTTTTCTATGTTTCGTGCATCAGTGACTGATTTTAATTTTCGAGCCTGATTTTAATTTTCGTGCATCAGTTACTGATTTCAATCTTTCGTGCACCAGTTACTGTTAATAATTTTCGTGCACCAGTTTTTTTTATAATTTTCATGTACCAGTTACTTTTTATAATTTTCGTGCACCAATTAATTTTTCGCTTTGTCATCTTCTTCGTTGCAAGTTTCAGGCTGTAAATTCAGAAAATGAGCAAAGAAGCAAGTACATCAATGAATCATAACTAAAAAACCTCAAAAGGCAACAAACAGTATATATATACACTTACACACATACACACACAAACAAACACACACACACATACCAGAATTGAAAAAAAATCTGGAACTAAGTGATGGAACCGAAAATCGAAGAGATGAAGAGAAAAACCAACTTAAGAATTCGTAACTGGCGAAAGAGATTTACGAGGAGACTTGAATCACAGTGGTAAAAGCAAGAGCTCGAACGAAGTGCTGTAAGGAAGAGATTGAAAATTTCTGAGATTGCCGCCTTTTCTTATTAAGGGCACTTTTGTCATTTTAACCTAAAGTGGACTTAATGATTGCAATTTTTTTTTTGGACTAGGATGAATAAAGTTTTACCGTTGGATACCAGCATGAACTTTCCCCTATTATTATTTATTAGGCCCAACATTTAGTTGGAAATAAATAATTCTTCATATTATAAAAGCGATTGAAACATGTAGTTTGAGTTGTTTCATGGTTGAAAAGATTTTAATTACATTATTATCACTAGTTATAACTTTTATAAAATGTAAAACTCTTCATACTACATATGAGAAGAATTCTGCTCCATTTATACAGCACAAATATATATGATATAATTTGTCGTTAATTTTAAATATTTGTACTCTATACATAATTGGAATTATTATAACCTAAATATGTATTTTAGTAGTAGAACATGGCACATGATTAAGAACAAATATTCAATATATTCCAAAAAATGGTATGGTATGCAATTTGGTAATTTTGGTGGTTAGATTTTTTTCACTCCAAGATTTTGAGCTACAATTATTGGGATTTAGTCTATAGAAGAACGGGAAGAACACACCAAATATATAATATATAGTATTATAATATTGTCAGAGTAATTTAGTAATAACATTTTTCATTATTATATAGGCAAAATTATATGTATTTTATGTGAGATCCACTTATGTTTTAAAAAATCAGGGGGAATCTCATGTTGTGTGGGAAGGCCGATATTTATCCGACAGAAATTTTTTAAGATGATGCAGTTTTATCAATAAAAATATTTACTTTGTTAAAAAAACTTTTGAAATAATAGAAAGATTATGTTTTGCCAACTAAAAGATATTATTTAATTTTGCGCAAATGAATCTAAAATTTTGAGTTCCATTATCAATAATTAGGTAGAATTCCTACACTTATGGAACGTTAATTCGAAATCAATGTGATGAATTATGGCTTATCTATTTATGATTGAGGGATAAAATTGCTGACTTTTTATACATGCAGATGAATTTATTTAAAAATAATGTAAGATGGACTGTTAGGATCGGTAAAGTACTAAGTGTTTAAAATGAGAGTTGAATAAATACTTCGGCTTTTTCGATTTTATATTGTTTGTGCTGGTGATTTTCAATCTTGTTAGGGACTGAAAATCGGATTCTCAATATGAACTATAATCATACTACTTGACAGTAAAGTGCGGAAAACAGTCTGCTGATCTAATGAAAACATTATCTCTTTGGTAATATAGAAATGAAGTAAACTGACAGAAAAAAGAGTACACGTGGATTTTTATGGAAGTTCGAAGAAGGTTGAATTCTTCTACGTCCCCCCTTCGAATGGAAGGTATACTCTAGAAGAATTTTATTTATACACACATTGTGTACAAGTCCCATTTAGTTGTCTCACAACTAAAACTCCTAGAAAACTTCCTCAAAATTTAATCAGATATAAATCAGATGAACACGAATATAATCACTCTTCTGATAATTTGCTCTTTGAAATGTCGAATGTTTGTGAACTTTGTGGTCTGAGAAGTTAGCTTAGGCATCGAAGTCTGCTGAATTCACGAAGTTGGCTGGCAGAGTGAACTTTGTTAAATACTATATTTTGCTGGGAGCAACTTTTAACGGGTCATTCGATGTTGAATCTTTTGTCATCACCAAAAACCGAAATATTCCAACATGGACTATATATTGTGATGAGAATTATTTTTCCAACCTTTAATTGCGCACCACATTTAAAATATTTTAGTAAAACTGAATTGGACATTTGTTCAAATAATTTTTCTCATAATAAGTTTTCACTTTATGGGATACATTTAGTAAGATTTATAGTCATTGTCTAATTCATCACGAAATTCCTTAAAGTGACTACAAATTACGGTATTTCTAGATAACAAAAGATTTACAGTCATTCATCATTCTCAATTTTTGAATGACGATTATATAAAAATGGATTCATCAATAAAATCATACCAAAATATAATTATTTAAGGAAAAAATACGTTAGAGGGTCGTCGAAGTTTCCCATCGAAACCTCCCAACATTCAAATAATCATTAGGATATGAATAATATATAGATGAATCATAATTTTGTGTAAATAATTTTGTGTTTTCAATATATACTGGAATATACTTTTTATGAAGTTAAACACTTTAGAAGGAGTGAATAAACACAACATCAAATTTTGAATTTTGAAGCAGCTTGAGTTGGACTTCAGCGGTTAGTAGGTGAAATCGAATACTCGATCAGCTCGGCTTCAGAGACTACTTTAAAATGAATTTTGAATTGAAACAAAGCAAAGAGTCAAGATTTGTTTCTCAAAGTTCGGAAGAATTCCTTCAAAGTCTCTCCTTCTTCCTTTCATGAAAGGATTCCACTAGAAAACTTTGAATTTTACAACAGCTTATACAACCCCAATTTAACTGGATTGCTTCCACGTTGAAACTTCTGGCTTATAACTTCAAACTCACAATCTGTTTAGATAAAAAAAAATGAATGTTCACAACATTTCACTCTTCAATGAATGTTCAAATACAAAAGAATAGAGTAAAACATAAAGCATAAATGATTGTAAAAGTTCGAGTGCATCAATTCAGTGGTACTTGTCTACGAGCATCTCAGTAGTGCTCTGAAATTTGTAAATGCATGTAAGATTTCAATCACATGTTCAAAGAATGTTTAAATACTTGTCTTTTCAACATTCTTGTTCCTCGAAAAGGAAGATATAGTATTCTGCAACTCTTTAGCTTTGTCCTTGTCGCATAATGTTTTTGTCTACTATTAAATGATAACGGGCAACTTTCCTAAACCATTACATTATGCATTTAATGCTCCTTGACTAGGTTGCAACTTAGTGTATGTTCTCATAAATGCTTATATGCTTTTCGGACCAAGAAAACAGATTTTTGGTGTTTGATTAATTGCTTCTGCTACTATTTTTCTAACAAAAACAATATAAATGTGCTCTGAATAAGGAATTATAAATACATCATTAGTATACATTGGGAAGCAACGACTTCTGCAATTTGTACTTCGATTTACGAGAGTGATAACTAACACAAAAGATCTTCTGGAGATATAGTTCAGAGTACGTAGTCGTTGATACTTCAGTTGTATTTATGACAAAACCAATCTACGTCATGGCGACAAATTTCTTCTAGAGCTACAAAGGAAAAATTAGTTAACTGATCAGAAGAGTCGAAATCAACCAACCTCGTTGAATAGAATAAATCAGTTTAGTATTCAACTTAAATGATACGCACAAAGACCAGCTAAGTGAAACATGCTAAATAGAATAGACAAGTGGAGTGTTCAACTCAACTGAACAAGAGAAGACCAGTGAAGTCCTCAATAGCAATGCTGCAGATAGCCTACTAGTCAAATATGAATTTTGGATAAGTCACAAGAAAGTACAGAGAAGTTGGAATTGTACAAGGACTCTCTAACGGATATATTTATGTGCTTGCCTCTAAATCAAGATGAAGCTATAAATGTACACTCGAACATTTAGAAGAGAAGAAAAAACAGGGACGATCTAACTCACAACTCATTGTAAAAACATCTTAGAGTGTCGACCCCTGAAGGGGAGCTAAGGTAAAATCATTGAATAGAATATCTGATCATTTATAGGATCAACGGTGCGTCACAAACAACCAATATACTCGTGTAGTGAGCTTTCTCTGTACAAGAGTGATTTATGTTGCTGTCAGACTTGTGTCTGAACAGTATTAGTGCTGAGATGAGTTAGACTGTTGGAGAGAGATATTAAGTTGAGATGCTAGGAGTTGTAGCCGTAAAGAGTGGATTAGAATAATGAGTTGTATTAATCAAAGTCTTCTAGTGGAACCCTTCCATGTAGTGAAATAATGAAAGATGTAGAAGGATTGGGCCTTCGAACTTCCATAAATAAATTTGTGTGCATATTTATTTTAAGTTTGCATAACTTTACATATGATTTTATTACTTTGTTTGATCAGTTCAGAACAGGTTAGTTTAAGTTATTTTCGCTTGGTGCTTGGACCAAACTCGATCTTATATATCGATGCAAATATTTTAAGGGCATGAGTTATTGCAGCTCAATTGAATGGAGTCAACTGGTGGACTGGTCACCCCCAGAATCGATTCTAACAATCGGTATGAAAGCAGTAGACTCAACCAACATCAATAATTTGTTTATCTATGAGTCACCAAGATGTACTAGCTCCTCCAAATTATTTTATAAAATTTTAATTTGAGATAAAAAAAAAATCATTATATTAGAATCATATAAGATAATATATGTATTCCTTGAACTCCATTTAAATCTCAAAGGTTTTTCCCTAATTTCTCAAGCATGAATATATAGTTGGGACTGTTTCTTCTGCGCAAACATACCACAACAACAATTTCCATTTATAATAAATTTAAAAATCATTTTATATTAACTCAATCACAATCATTAACTCTATAATATTGCATTAAAATTTAAAATATTCTCTGTTTCTATAAATACCCATCTTTACATATCCTTATTTTCACAACTTGTTCATCTTTTCAATAAGATCTTCTCAATTCACTATAATTTATCAAATCACAACATAAATATTTTTTAAAAATTGTATTTATCATGGAACCATGGCATTTTTCCATCCTTGTAATCGCCTTCCACTTGTTCACAGGTTTGGATAAAATCTACCTTAGAATTTAGTTTGATGCAAATTGAGATTTCGTGTTCGAATTCATACTATATTATCTTATATCTTCGTATTTTTACAAAATCTTAATTCATGTAATATTTTACGATATGATTGATGTCTGTTTGGTTAAATTTTTTATATATGATCCCTCTTGGAAATTCTTGCATGCACCACAGGTGTGAGCCTGGTGCATATACATGCAAGAATTTTACGATCCCTACTCAATTTTCAAATTTTGATGTATATTTTATATATTTAGAGTATGTGTTTTTTGGGAATAAACAGCATCATAGATTTATAATGTGTAAGAAACATACGATTTTATTTGTTTTTTTGAAGCAAATTTTTATATTTTCAAGACAGGTTGAACTAATTGTATATTTTCATACAATACAGGAGCAAACGCTGCGATTTTCACGTTGCAGAACAGATGCAAAGAGAGAATATGGCCCGGAATCCAAGCCGGCTCCGGGAAGCCCTTGCTAAAAAACGGCGGCCTCCAGCTCCAACAAAACCAAAGCATCGACATCGAAGCACCCACAGGATGGTCCGGCCGCATCTGGCCAAGAAGCGCCTGCGTTTTCGATCCGTCGGGACGGGGACACTGCACCACCGGTGACTGCGGCGGCATCCTTGAATGCGGAGGCCCCGGAGGCACGCCACCAGCTTCCCTGGCCGAATTCACTCTTGATAGCCCAGTGGATTTCTACGACGTCAGCCTGGTAGACGGATTCAATGTTCCCATTTCAATCGTCCCTGTCAACGGGTCTGGTAACTGCAGCTCCGTAATCTGTGAGTCAGACTTGAATAAAGTTTGCCCGGAAGAATTGTCTGTCAGGGACTCCGCCGAGGGCGGCGGAGTGGTGAAGTGTAAAAGCGCGTGTTTGGCGTTTAATGAGGCGAAGTATTGCTGTTCGGGAGAGCACAACAATCCTCAGATTTGCAAGCCCACGAATTATTCGGAGATTTTCAAGAAAGCTTGCCCAACTTCGTATAGCTATCCCTACGATGATCTTACCAGTACTTTTACATGCAAAGGGGCTAATTATTTGATAAATTTTTGTTGATGGTTAGGCTATTAAGTGTACGTTCGTAATTGTTTATTCAAAACACTTCTATATTGCTTTGATTAAAGTTAAAAATATTACTTTTAAGCAAAAGCATCGAGTGATTACTACTAAAATAAATAAAAAAGCTTAATAAACTTCACTTTATTATAAATTGACATCACATCAGTTAAAGCAACAAAAACCATCTTCTGATTTGAAATACAGATAAACAGTTTTGAAAGTTTTTGCAAACACACACGAAGTGTAAGATAATTATTTGGTAAACATATGATGATACAAAATAAATTTTGGATGCTTTAACTTCCAGCATATAACATTCTGTAAAACTTAGTAGATTTTTACGATTGTTTTTCAAATTTGCTTATCTAAAACAGATTTTGAGTGTTTAATTTCATTGTTTCTGCTATTGATTCTCTAAAAATAATTAGGTAAAAGCAGGTGCAGAAAAGCAAGTCATGAGATTTTTTCACTGCTTTAATTTGTGTGGTGGCAATTTTATAATAATTTGAAACTCATTAGCTTTTTTTTATTTTAATCAAAACCACTCAATGATTTTTCTTAAAATAACTTTTTTTTCAAATTTAAGCAAAAGCAACATAAAAGTATTGTGAATAAGCAATTACAAACACACCGTTAATATAAATTTGTTTTGTTTTCGTTTTCGTATTTATTTGATATTTTTTCTAGAGATCTTGAAAAAATTATTTGCGTATTATTGCTATCCCAAGAGCTTTATCTTTAGGCTAGATCCAATATTACGAAGATTATGTAGATTTGGGTTACATTGAGGCCATGCACGTATGGCCAACCAAACCCTGTGGAAAAAAAAAGTAGATTTGGTCCGAAAATATATCATGATTTTTTTGTTAACTCTGACAAATGTTTTCATACAGTGGATATTTATAATTTCGTTGAATTTAAAATTATTAAGTAAGCATTTAACTACTTAACTGTGCAATTTGGAACTATATTAACTAAAACTTTCAATATACAATAATTTTTGTTAGCAATTTATTCATAGATTTGGGATTGTGAGAAATTTAGCTTAGCCATTTTCGAATTTATGTTATCACACATTTTTTCAACTGCTTCGATTGTCTGCGGCTTATAACATTTTTTTAACAGCAAAATATTTTACTAAACGAAATCGATGTACAAGACGAATTTGGCCAAATCAAAACAAATCTTACAAGAAGCTCACGACTCAATGGTACAACTAAAGCCAACAACAACTAACTTAATAATCACGATAATTTTAATGAACCTACAAGCCAGAATACTCTATTTCACACAGCAAATTACATTACAAAAATCATCTATTCAATAAAAAGTGCCCACAAACAATCAGTTATGCATAAAAATCAATGACTAACTGAAAAGCAAAATAAATTGAGGATTCTGAGCTTTGATCCAAGTCCACTTAGAATACTTCAAAATGGTAAAGTATTCAATCACAAAATTGAATTTTTAGATGATTAATTAAGAACATAATTGCAAAGCATCTTTACTGTGCATTGAAAACGAGGTGAGATAGTTGTATTTCCATGGATATTAATATTGCGTTATACTGACAAAAACTAATTTAACATGGATTAATAGAGTCCGGATGTAGTTAGCATCATTAAATTGCTTGCCCCGGCAAGAAATCAAGGAGATCCCAGTTTTGGGCTAAATCTATATTTTTACAAAATTCGAAAACTAGATACAAATATATATAAGGCAAAAGTTTTTTCGGCACAGTATACCAACATATTTAGCTTTAATTAATATTATTTTAGGTCAAATTATCAAATTACCCATCGCGTTTGTGCTTCATCACATATGTTCTTCTTCGTTCTTCATCGCGCATGTTCGTATTCTTCATTTCCCAATCTTCATTGCTGAAAAAGGTTCAAAGTTTCCGGTTATTTCTCCACTCACCATTTCATCGAAAACGTTCAAAGATTCCTGTGATTTCTCCATCATTTCATCGAAAACGTTCAACAAGCAAGGAAGAAGCGAGAGAAAAAACGTACTTCAAAATCTGGTATTCGGGTGTTAGCGTTCACCACTAGAGTCAAATGCTGCACTTGCACCGTATAAACAAGTTAAAACCATTGGTGGATATATCTATTCTTTTGGTTAGAGACACTACCCGTCTCTATCAGTGCATGTAATGTACATGCACACAGATAGACTCAGACAGTGCATGCATATTACATGCACTGACTTTTCAAAATTTTAGTATGATGCATGTATGCAGCATGAACAAGTTGAAATCATCGGTACATGTATCTAGATTTTGGTTAGAGACAGCAGTGCACTCCACCCTCGTGCAACGACTGAGTCTATTGGTGCATTTAATATACATGCTTCGATAGACTCATGCCGTGTATGTATATTACATGCACCGACTTATTAAATCTTACTATGTTGCCCTTACACCGCATGAACAAGTTGAAAACATTAGTGCATGTATCTAGGTTTTAATTAGAGACACCTGAGTCTATCGATGAATTTGTTCTGTAGATATACATGCAGCACCTGAGTCTATCGGTATGTGCATCAATAAACTATAGCATTGTACGTATTTTACGTACACCACTGGAGTTTCTCCAGAAAGTTTATCACATGCACCACTTGAGTCTAGCAGAGCATGTATCTCACGTGCAATGTTAGACACAAGATGTGCACTTCTACTACCACTTTCACCCAAAGACGTCAACGATGCAACATGACAATCAACAACATGCACCGTCAACAAACAAAGGTTGATTTTCTTACACAAACAAACATGTTTCTCATATTAATTTCATTGTTCAAACAACAGTTAGGGTGCCCATCGATTGAGTACTTGAAACAAAATTCATCATCATTAAAATATCACCACTTAGCAGATATAAAAAGTATTACAGCACCGAATCAAAACTGGAATTAACATTCAAAATCCTCTCTAAATTTCAACAGAATCATGAATATGATCTCTATCACAGTTAGATCGATAAAAATCGCAGAAATTTGAAGAAATGCGAATTGCAGTAAAATTGAATATTTAAAGATCGATCTACAAAATCTGGAAATCCATAACCTACACGATTAGAATTCAAGTGCCCAATTAATTCAAAATTAATAACAAAAATGATGAAAATGCCGTCGCTCAACGAATTAGATGAAAGAATTTCGGAAAAAAATGATCATCATGATT
>CAJQUN010002753.1:0-22849 GCA_907163345.1 Haberlea rhodopensis | reverse complement strand
AAAATGATAAATGAAGGGTATTATATGCTATTATTTTTAGAAAATACGTTTTAATTTAGGTTAGAATAAGTAAATTTCTTTATTATTTTTTTTATCGTGTTTAATGCAATATCATGAAGATATAGTGGATTATTTCAGGTCCAAAGGAGTGTACTCAGTGTTTAATGCAATATCATGAAGATATAAGGGATTACTCATGTCCAAAGGAGTTTCTTAGGCCATCTCCACCAAAAAATTCATTTAGGAAGGTTGTACACCAATAGTGCAATTTATGCACCAACTCTTTACTTCAAATGAATATTCCTTATAATATTCCTTTTAATTCATTTATAATAATTATTTTTTTCAATCAATTATCTATTACAAATATAATTATATATTTAGTAACATAATTAATTTTTTTATGCTATTTATAATTTGATGTATTTCGATTTATTTGGTGAGTATTATTAAGTTAAGTAATTCTAAGTTAAATATATGTTTAAACATCATGAATAATTTAATTTAATTTTTTAGCATGTTTTAATTTCATTTATAATAATTAAAAATAAATTAATTTTAAAATATTAATTATAAAGTTTTAAATACTATAAATATTAATAATTTAAAATTTTCAAAGATTATATAATAAAAAAGATTAAATATATATAAAAACATACAAATAACATAATAAATAATAATAAAGTATTTAAAAAATAAAACATCCTGCGCCAAAAATGGAGAAGCTACAGCGCAGCATGTTCCCAGCGCTGGAATGGCGCTGGGAATAGTGCAGGGTTGGAGGCATTGAAGCCATTTTTGGTACAGGGGTTGGAGATGGTCTTAATTGCCCCAAGATGTCCTCTCTCTCTCGTATCTTCAATGTCAATCTCGTGGTTATGATATACTCATGGCTTAAATTTGTCAAACAGTTGCAGGCTGAGATTCTTGCTAGATACAAACAACGATCAACACAACCTGAAACAAGACAAAGATATGGTTACAAAATCTTTAGAATGCTTTTGAGAGCACTTGACCTGAGGGACTCCACATTTTTATACTTAAAGTAAATTTATAAAAATGAGGTATTTACTTGAAAAATAAAAAAAAAAATGGATATTAAACTAAAAACTTATTTTTGGCTTTTTATACAAAATTATTTACTAAGCTTTTGGAATAAACATTACGTATCATCAAAGCCAACTAAAAACCACAACAGGAGAGAACCTCAAATTTTCAATAAATCCTCTACTACCTACTGGACTTATTGTTGAAAAATGATACAGATTAAAAAAACAAAACAAATAAAGGGGCAAAATAGAACATCCGAACTATATTTTCGTAATTTTTTTCTCAATTTCAGCTCAAATACCAGTATTCCTCGAGAACTTCTCCTTCACCGGCTCAATAATCCACATCGCTTAATCAATATTCTCAATGCTTGCTAACCCATCAACTAGAGATTTCATAGTCGGGAATATTGGTACCCAACTTTCCGACATATTATCTACCCTTGGCTGGACTAGACCTGACCAAGGTCCAGAATCGTCGGTTCGACGGTTCAAAAAATCTCGACCTTAGCCTTTTTCCCTGACGATTTCGGTTACGAATTATGAACCGCCGGTTACGATTAACCAATGGTTACAGTCACGGTTTGACCTTTCTTTTTAAATTTTTTTAAAAAATATTATTAAAATTTGTATAAAACCTGTTAAAAAAAATTTGATTGTGTTTTCCTCCATGGATTAAAACATAAAATAACGTGAAATAGATTTAATTTCAAATAAGCAAAATTTGTAAGATATATTTTTTTGATTGATAATATATTAATTATAACATTTAGATCATCAGACCCTTATAGCTTAGTGGTTTGAAACTATTATTTTATTTGTTTAAATCTACACCATAACATATGTTTTAAATTTAAAATGTTAAAAAAAATTAAAATAAACACTTTGAACTGCCTGTTATTAACGACGGTTCGCGGATTAGAACATTATGACTCTTAATGACCCGTATAGACGGCGCCTATTATGGCGATTATGGGTCCGACCATTCGAACCATTGACCCGGTTTAACCGCCCGTTGACCACGGTCCAAGTCCGAGCGGTTTGGGGTTAGGGTCATTTATGACCCTTGGTCAGGTCTAGCCTGGACTGACTGAGAGTAGGAAGTGATTGACAGAGCAAAGGGATCCTAAAGGCGGAGCAACGGACCGGTCGGGTAAAGCAATGGTGCACTCTACCCTTACAACCTTATCCGATATAGGAAAAGCAAAGCCATAATTAATGAGAAAAAAATTAGCCATATATTATGTCTATAATTAATAATTTAGGAATTAAGGGCCTTATTGAAATTCGGGGATAAAGCAAATGCTTTAGCTGATTTAGGCGTTGAGCCGCCCCTGCACTCGACACATCATTCTATACTACGAGGACATGATAAAGAATCAAACCTATGACATTTGATTTTTCACAGCCTCTTTGAGCGTTTGTTCTTACTTGCAGATACTCGTAGACGTTTCAAAAAATTTTGAAGTCGAGAATTGAGATAACATAAAAAAGAAACTCAAGGTAACACCAAAAAATTAGAAATAAGCCTACGTATTTATGCGCGTCATTCTTTTATAATATTTTTTATTTTATTAAGAAAATAAGAAAAAAAAATCCGACTAATTAAACCAAAACTGGACAGCTTTACAACTTTAATATTTTATTTTCTTTTAACATATAACTATTACTATAATCTCGAATTTGTCAAGAGTAAATGCATCATCATACCTAATACTATGGATACTGATAATCGAATAATCTACACAGGCAAATGTGGGAAGAATTATGTATAGATCTTGTCATACCATACACCAACACTCACACTCATAAATATGTATATATATGTATATGTGTTTAGGGTTGCAGGATCCGAACCATACAAAATTTCCCGACATCTGTCCAGAAAACTATAATGATGTAATTTTAGTTTCGATTATATGATTAAAATAATTTTATAATTGAAAAATATAATTAGGACAACACATCGATACTAGTAATAAAGGAAGAAGATCCAATGGCAATTGCGACCCAGATCTCGAGTTCGTATCATTTCCCCGTTCTCAAGTAGTGTAATAGTTCTCAAAAAAAAAAAAAAAATAAAAATAATAAGAAAGAGGACCATCAAAATCTCATGGTCTCATGGTATGGTTTTTCTCCCAGCTATCATTAACGTCACTAATCACCTTAATATTACCATTTTCGCCCTAAACATTTTAGATTTTAAGAATTATCAGTTTGTCTCTGAAAATATTATAGTTATCATTACACGTTCATCTTGGGAATCACAACTTTGTCCCTGCATATTTATAGTTTGTCAATTATCAATTTGGCCATGGTAATATTATAATTATCATGTTAGATTGTTACCCTTGACAATCTTTATAATCATCATATTTTTTTTCTTTCATAATAATGTTACAATTTTTACATATAAACCGAAATAATTCAAACTGTATAAACACACGCATACACGGATACATTATTTTTTTTTTAACCCCCCAAGGGTTGGCCTAGTGGTAGAGGCCGTGAAAATTAGTAGTCTTGCTCATCTCTATGTCACATGTTCGAAACATCTATGGTTGATATTAATTCCTTTATGGCCGGTCCCTACGATAGCGTAAAGCTCCGACCTCAATTGAGCTCCTCGCTAATAGACGGTGGGATTGGAATCGATTCTTCGGTCGCATACCGAGATATCAAAGAAACGGATACACTAGTTTTGTTTAATCCACACGCATGCAAAAATAAAAAAAATAAAAAACGTCCAAAACGTGGCTATAGGGTCAATAAGATCCACAGCCATATATATATATATAACATATATATAGATATATATATAATATATATATATATATTCATTGTCAATAATTGTTTTTGCAGCTGTACATGGCTGACCACAGTTGGAAGTTTAACGTTGTCACTTCAAAGATTTTTAAATTATATCAAATTTAAAATGGTCTCATATATAAAAATATATATATGTAAAAGACCGATACATCCTTGTCTTTGAGCCTCAACAAGTTAGTCATAATGAAATGGGATTTAAAAAAAAAAAAAACTTGGAACAAAAAAAATAAAATATGGTGGAGCTTATGTTATACCGATAAAATACAAGCATATATAACAATAATTTAATTATATAAATTCATAATGACATAATTGATATATAGGTTGAAATTTTTGACATTATATATGTTTATCAGTATTCATATAATAATATATAGGTGGTAGCTGCATTTTATTTTATATTTTGGGAATCATAAAAGGGCAAATGTGGTGCCATGAACTTTCCTCTATGCAGCCAGGATCGGATTCAGAAAAGATCAGACTACTTTGGGTTTATTGTAGACATCCTTCCACCGTCTAAGGTACTCCTTGATAATCTTTCTCGACCTCTTCTTACTTGTACAATCTTTCTTGAAGTGCCCTTTACCACCACATTTATAGCAGTAAAAATTCTTCTTCTTACTTCTGGATTTGGATCTACCATACTTGTGGCTCCCACTGGAGTCACGCTCCGTCGATATCCTCTCATCATCGGCAAAGCCTCTGCATACTTCGAACTTGCAAACTGTCGTCCTTGTTCTTGCTCCGACTTCCTCTTCAAGAACCACGGCTGCAACATTATTGAAGACTAACATATCATTAGTGATATTGTTGGTCAGATTGATGATGAGATGATGATCGTATGAATCCGGTAGGCTTGAAGTAGAAGCTCCGCACGTTCAACTTCCTCTATTTTATGCCCACAAAGAAGGAGCTGGGCAAATAGAGTATTCAAAGTATTGATATGGTCGATCACCGATGTGGATTCCGACTTCGAAGAGTATAAAGTCTTCTTTTTAGAAAATCTTGTTGTGTAGTGACTTGGTCTCGTATAGGTTTGTCAAAGTATCCAAATATCTTTGGCATTTTTCTTTTCTGCAATACTTGACAAAACTTCATGTGCTAGAGCCAAATGCAGATTGACAATAGCATTCCGTTCATCTCATTCCACTTTCATCGTACATACCTCCTTCGGCCTATCTCCAATAGCCGCCAAAGCAACGATCTTTTCGTAAACTCTGCTTGCTCTTTATTTTCCACAACATAAATTGCTTACGTTGAATTTTTCAATCTCGAACCGTGCCGCCAGACAACAATAAAATTACCTCAATAAAAAAAATGTCTCAAAAAATCTTTTCTGATGTGGAAGATCAGTCAAGGCTGCAACACACAGAGGCATACTTAGAATTTTTAAGATTTTTACAACGAGGCTCTGATACCACTTGTTGGCCCCAGAGATGCGGCAACATGAATAGATAGAAAATGAGAAGAAAAGGCTGAAAAAGAATACGAACATTTACGTGGAAAAACCCTAAAAAATTATTAGGGTAAAAATCACGGGCAATATGAAAAGATTCCACTATAATATTTTGTGGGTTAAAACATCTCTCTATCTTTCAAAGAGAACAACACTCTCAATATATGAGAAAACTACTTCATAAATATTAAGAATACACACCAAATGTATAGATATGAGAGAACACTCTGAAATGGAATGAATGAAATGAAACCAGAAAAGAGCTCTATTTATAGAGTTGAAGATGTGCATGAAATGCACATTCGCCAACCACCAACCGCAGCTGTCCTCATTTGTCAACAAAAAATTTACAGGAATGCGTCGAAATTCCTCATGATCAATGGCCAGAAAACCCTTGCAATCAGCGGCCAATTCCAGTTCCCTGAGCATTTATTAAATCTCGGACTGTCAAATGTCCTCACTGACCTATATGTGTGTTACAGGTTTGAAAGTACACGGATCTGGAAAGACTTTGATTAATGTCCCATTCGGCACACCTATTCGCCATCGGAGTCTTGACGTAATAAGTCACGTCCCACAAAATACTACGCCACACATAAGAGAGTTGAATGCCCAAAAACGAAGTTGGAAAATATTGGGCCCAAAAATTTGCGATACAGAGCATTCGGATAAGTAACAAAACGACATCCTTGTTTTGCTAACAACGCTTGACTAAACGCTTTTATCTGTCGGAAACCCCATGGAGACTCAACGTTTATCTAAAATATATTTGCAAAAGATATAAAAAATAATAATAATTTTTTTTGTAAAAAAGTGATGTAATTATTAATAATCAATTCCAAAGTCTCCTTTCCACCACTTTCCTCAGCAAGCGTTATATATTGACTTTACCTCTCAAACAGCATACCAAAATGGAAGTGATTCACCATCTCTAACTGTAGCCTTCAACTTCGACACTCCCTGCGTTTCACCCTACATCAGCGCCCCCTCTAGCCCCCAGCGCCTCGGCACCACCTTCTTCTACAGCGCCCCCACCAGCCCCAGACGGGCCTCCGCCTTCTACCGCCAAGATTTCCATGGAGACTACAACTGCTCTCCGTCGTCCGCTGTTCCATTCTACTGGGAAGAAAAACTGGAATTCCTAAAGAAGAATACTTCAGCAGCACCGAGGAAGTGTGATTTTAAAGGTATAGATTTTGAATTTGACTCCAGTGGAAATTTGGAGATATGTTCCTTATCAGGACGAGCTTTTTGATGGAGAAAAAATTAGACCTTTAAAACCTCCGCCTGGGTTCAGTACAACCAAACAAGCCCTTAGGTTCTCCGAAATCACCTCGTTCGCCCACGAAATTGATCGTTGAAGCATTCTCCCCGCGCCACAGGAAGAAAGATTTCGACCCGTTTGCTGTAGCCTTGGAGGAGACGCGAAAATCAAACATTCAAGAAAGCGCAAACGTCGACAAAAGAGGAAAAGAACCCCCTAAGAATCATTGTTCTGCTAATTCTCCGAAGACTTCACTCTCTTCTGCTTCGTCTTTCTCTTCACTCTGGCATAAAAAATGGAAGATTAAGGACTTGTTTCTGTTCAGAAGTGCATCAGAAAGCTGGGCAATAGATAACGATCAGATGAAGAAGAAAAAATCGTCTTGATGAAAACCCATGATCAAGATGAATTTACAGGATCAAGTTCTAGTTCTTCTGCAAGTGGTGAATCAGAATCTAACAGGAGAAGATCAGTGCCGCCGATCTCAGCTCATGAATTTCATTACAGTGTGAAAAGGACTGTGTTTGAGGAGATGAGGAAGAGGAGGAGTTTGTTGCCATACAGACAAGGGATATTGGGTGCTTGTGATTTCATAGAACTGTTCCTGAAATTCATCGAAGCCTGTAAAAATATTCTTCTGTTTCCATGAAATAAGGGTGAAATTACGAATAATTGTCATGTAACTATGTTGTTCTGTGACATTTTTTTAATCCGATTTCACGTTTCTGTCATTTTCCTAATTGTATGTTTTTAAAGTTCATAGATTTCGCTGTATACAGAGTTTATATGCGTAATCTCTATCATTTGCTAAAGCTTATGATATTTTCTCTTTTTCTTTTCTTTTCTTTTTTTTTTTAAATGGTGTATGAAACTTTTATGAATGATGCCATTTTTCCTTTCAGTTTGCTAGAATTATAAAGGGTAAATCCGATGCACGAAAGTCCTGTTATATGTTGGCCCTGAGAAGTTGTCAAACACTTGAGCCTGAGATACATAATCTTAACAATACAATGATGTTTCAGCGACTCATTTGGCAATAGGCATCGTAGTAGAAAATCAAGAAATAATGTGCTGTTTGATTTCTTTTATTTTTTTATATTTAATTGTGGAGAATAAAAGAGATATTTTCGAAAAAATATATTTAAATGAACCTTTTGTATTGTGGTATATCAATATATAGAAGATCATGATTCTAGTTGATGTATTTTATGAATTTTTAAATATAATATATTTATTAAATATGATATAATAATAACAATTTTTTAGAAGAAAAATAAAGGTGCGATAATTTTTCCTTTGATCTTACAAATACCCGAACATTGTCTAAACTTTTGAATTATTCTTCTCATCGTCCAAACAAGCCACACGAGCTCTTAACTAAACGTATAGGCATGTGCAAGAGTGAATTTTTTTAATATTCAAGGACTAAATAATACCTTAAAAAATATTTAGTCTTTAATTTCAAATTTTCATTATCTTCTCAACGAGGAATACGTGTATGCACACGTTTAGACCACTTATGTATCAACTCATATTAAAACGACAACTTATAAATAAAAATACATAAAGTAACATACCAATTATTTTAAATATATTAAATTGGTTCATAGGTGGAATCAACACCTGGTTCGTACAATTATTTTTTCTTCTATCTCCGAGATTCTAATGTTTTCCCACCAACTTTGAGGAGAGATTAAAGCACATGAATTAATTGAGTGACCTAGCGAAAAATATAGCTCCGGATCATGATATGATCATGCTAAAGTTACTCTTGCAGGCAAAAAGTGAAGCCACCAACTAACATACTCAATTGGCTTTATCAAAAAGTATATAATACTGCCGAAGGCCGTTGATCCAGCTAGCATCGCACGCTTATGCAAGCAAGAAGGTCTCGAATTCGAGACTTCCTCCCTCCCCCAATAGTATAAAACTGTAATTTATAATACTCATAATTCATTAAATAATTCGATATATGTGACATCAACTAAGGTGCCTCCTTCCGGAGTTGGTGAAAATAAGAAAGATAGACTCGGTCTTCTTCAAAAAAAATTAATAAAAAAACAAATATAATATTGACCCTCAGATAACGACTGAAGATTTGCATCCAGCAGCTCAGACGAAAAAAAGAAATGAAATCAAAAGTTGTTTCCACGGACCTCAAACTCAGCTACTCGGATGACCATTTAATACAAGTCATAGAATGGGGAAATAATTGTAGGCCGCATCTGCTTCCACTTATAGATCAATTCAATATTAAAACATTATGCATTTTAAATATAAAAAAAACAAAAAACTAACATTTCAACTATTTTAAACCAATAATATTGAGTTATCATAAATAAAACTCAAACCGAATCTATACAAGTATTTTCGTACAGAATGATTTCATTGAAATAGGCACATCTGGAGTTTCGTTCGTAACAATTATGACAAGACCTTCATGGTTTAGTCAGTCTTGAGAAAGAAATTATACGATATAACATTATATTACGTCCTGTGTTGTAAAGGGTGTCAACTTGGACACCCCTGCAATGATTCATCACTTCTTTAACAAAGAAATGTAAACTCTAAGAAATCAGATCATACTTTTACAAAAATCGTCAAATACGATTTGAAATATGACAGAATTGGTGTTTGATGAACAGTACCATACAAATAAATAAAATTGGCGCACAACTCAATCTTTATAGAAATTTATATATGAATGTTTAATACTTTTTTTTTACAGCCCTAATTTCTAACCCATATGTGGTTATAAATCAGATGGGGCAATGCCGGTGGAACTTGGGTCCCCAGAGAAGTTATATGTGGCTGACAGAAGCAAGGGCATTAAATATATTTGATTCGAAAAGAAAAAAAAAAAATAGTGAGAACATTGAACATTGACCTTCTATCTAGAGATTCTACAAACAAGACAATCAATCCTTGGCCGATTTGTTTGAATGGTCAACTCGACCAGATATCCCATATCCAAGATGGAGGGCAATAAAGAATAAAAGGAAGGGTTTATTAAGCATCGACACTGCTTTAAGCAACTATCCAAGAAATTAACAGGACTAGGCAATTTCATATATTTCCACGTGAAATTTATAATATTTGACAATATATAATCCATCTACTGCTTGGGGCCAGCTAAGTTGGCATGGTGTAACTGGAAGAGGAGGCTTAATGAGTTCCAACTTCCAAGCATAGACAAGTTCAAACACAATCATGGAGTCAAGCAATCAGCTCAAGAATAAAATACTGCATACACACCATCACAACCGAACTGGAGAAAGGAGAGATATTGAGATAACTTGTGAAAACAAATCTCAAGGCTGTCTATAAGTGATATAAATCCAAACGCAAACATCTGGTTTACTAGCTGAGACTAGCGATATCAGTCAAATCGTTGGATCACTTGCCATACATTGAAACTAAGACTATGATTTCGAGTGTGATTCCATTTGGTTAGAAAATATTGATATTACCTCAAGACTGGCACAGATAACACGGATTCATGCAGAACAGATTCGATAATCAAAAGTTGTGATCACCTTTTCTCCGCAACTTATCTGGTTTTAAACGCCTGAGCAAACATCCATGCATCATAGTGCCTTTGCATGTTTGATCATGTCATATCTGACTCAGATTCCTGAGATTTTTTTTTTAAAATACTGATAAGGATCTCACTACATGAAATAACAAAATATAGTATCAGTATTTCAGAAAGTCTAAGTGCCATAAAGAGAAATATATGTTCACGGAGTTTTGAGTGCTATCAAGAAAAACATATATAGCAGCCGATTATCAGGTTTTGGCACTTTACTGTGTTCTAGTTTACTCGAGTATTCTAGTGATATTTACCTCTTTTATCAAACTTCACACGTCTACTGCAACAACCCATACTACCGCTTATAAAGTCCGAGCAATGGTTTTTCTCTCTTTTCGACTCTCTTCCTCGCAGCTTCCCTTGCCTTAATGGCAGCTGCTTCCTCTTCAGATACAGCTTGTGGCTTTTCATGCCCTTTTTCTCTTACTAACAGTGAGAGACGAAGGAGAGCCTTTTATAGTTCTCATTGGATTGAGTGGTGTGGAGACAACACGCCCAGGTGGAGGTGCAGTTTGAGAGATTGAAGCACTCTTAGATTCAGTGGTCGATGGATTAGCCTTTCCAATGGTGGTTTTCCTATAATAGATTTCTTCGCGCTAGATTCTGATGATTCTTGAGATGCAGCAAGGGACTCTTCTCGTGTCACCCACTTACCTACAACATACAACATTTACTCACCATGAGAAAAGCATGAAGAAGGATCTGTTTTTTTAGAGAGAGAGAGAGTGTGTGTGTGTGGTGCGCGGGCGCGAACGTGGAGGGGGGGTTGTGGAGATTTAAATTGTTGAAGAGAAAACAGAGACGATACCTATAGAATCTGTGTAATAAAAGCCAGAATTTGGATCATAGTAGCAACTAGTCCTTTGATTATAATAATAGCCAGATGAACTTTCATACTCCCAATCTGTCATTAAACATAATTAAGACTAACACCCATACGGTAGAACTCAAGGAGCTTAATTTATGCTCATGTCATGTCATACTTGTCTAACACACAGTGCTTCGGTGAACTTCATGAATAGAAGGTTCGTAGATCATACACTTACAAAACTCAAAGGGAAATCTAAGGCAATTAATTGGATACAATATATTCAAATGGATAGATAAGTCTACTAGTGCTAGAAGAGGCGGTGAACACTGGATGATCATTATTATTGTGAACACTGGATGATCATTATTTTCATTTGTAAAAAACATGAGATATTGGGAAAAAATCTCTATTGTAAATTTTATATTCAATCTGAAGAAAGAATGAAAGTATTTATACAAAGAAAAAACAACAAGAAACCTAGTTAAACAATCTCTTTAAATCTAAATTACCTTATCTCCTAATCCATCTCTAAATAACTAAAATAAATATCTAATCTATATAATAATCTCTAACATATCTCCAACCCCTCAAGCTAGAGCATAGATATTTATCATTCCTAGCTTGCTTGTCAATTGATTGGATAAACTCTTCGTTAAAATATCTGCAGCTTGATGTCCTGAAGGAACATAAATCATACATACACTTTTATCCTCAATTTTTCTTTGATAAAGTGCCTGTCGATCTCAACATGCTTTGTTCTTTCATGATGGACTGGGTTATGAGCAATGTTTACTGCTGCTTTGTTGTCACAGTAGAGTTTCAAAGGCTCTTTGTTCAAAAACTTCAATTCCTCCATTAATCTAGATAGCCAAATACCTTCACAGAGTCCTTGAGCAACAGCTCGAAATTCTGCTTCTAGACACAACTGATGTTTCTTACTTCTCCAAGTAACAAGGTTACCCCATACATAAGTACAGTAACATGTAGTTGATCGTCTATCCATTACTGATCCAGCCCAATCAGCATCAATGTATACCTCAATACTTTATTTTTTTCGAAAAACATGCCTTTAACAGGATTCCTTTGAGATACCTCAGAATCCGTCGTACTGCCTCAAGATATTGGTTGCATGGAGAATGCATGAAGTGACTTACAACACTCACACAAAGGCAATATCTGGTCTCGTATGAGAAAGATAGATTAATTTTCCTACCATACATTGGTAATTCTCGATCCACTTTATTAGTGTCATCATTAAACAGTTTGAGTTTCAGATTCTGTTCCATAGGTGTCTCGGTTGGTTTGCAGCCTAGCATACCTGTTTCCTTTAGTAAGTCCAGTGTATATTTCCTTTGGGATATCGTGATTCCTACTTTGCTCCGTGCTACTTCCATTCCCAAGAAATATCGCATGTTTCCCAGATCCTTAACTTCGAATTCAGTAGCTAGAAATTCCTTCAGTTTTCGAGCTTCTTCTATACTATCACCTTTAAGATAATATCATCCACATATACTATCAAAATAGTTACATTTCCATCATCCAAGTGTTTTAAGAATAAAATATGGTCAGTCTGTAATTGAGAGTATCCATTTCCTTTGATTGCTTTACTGAACTTCTCAAACCAAGCCCTGGGAGATTGTTTCAGACCGTAAAGAGCCTTTCCAGTTTGCATACTTGATCAGCTTCTTTTCTATCTCCAAATCCAGGTGGAAGTTCCATGTATACCTCTTCCTTTAGATCCCCATTCAAGAAGGAATTCTTAATATCTAGCTATTGCAATGGCCAATCAAGATTAGTAGCTAAAGATAGTAGAACCCTTACTGTATTTAATTTTGCTACTAGAGCAAAAGTCTCCTGATAATCAATGCCTGCTGTTTGAGTGAATCCTCTGGCTACCAGTCTAGCTTTATACCTTTCAATACTCCAATCTGCTTTGCATCTAATAGTGAAAACCCACTTGCACCCTACTGTTTTCTTGTCTTTAGGTAAAGATGTAATCTCCCAAAGTATCATTTTTATTTAACGCATTTATCTCCTCAACCACAGCCTTTCGCCATTCTGGAATAACAAATGCCTCATGGATATCCCTAGGAATCTCAATGCTTGACAGATGACATGTAAAATCTCGAAATTTGGGAGACAAAGTATTGTAGGAAAATGATTTGCTATAGGGTGAGCTGTGCATTGTCTTACTCATTTACGAAGTGCAATAGGAATATCAAGATCTGAGGGAATTACCTCTGATTCAGTGGTTGTTTGAGCGGGAGCGGGATTTGGTTCGACTTCATGGTTTTGTTGAGCATTGGTCGGTTCTATACCTTGAATCTTGTTCCGTCGTGAATAAACAATGAAATCAGGTCGAGTTTCATCTCCCCCTGCCTCAAATTCGTTGATAGTGGTTATGGGCAGCGTATTTTGAGGCTGGAAGTCAATATTGGAAGGCTGTGGCAGCATATTTTGAGGCTGGAAGTGAATACTGGAAGGCTGATCAAAAGACTGGTCAAATGGATCTGGTGTACCTGACTGGGACTGAGCTTCAACCGTGTTCTCCCCTGAAGCGAAGTGTTTGGAAAAAAAGGTTGATTTTCGAAAAAAGTAACATCCATTGACGCAAAAACTTTGTTTAAGGAGGGGGAATAACACTTATAACCAAGCTGACATGGTGGATAACCAAGGAAAACACACTTGATGGCACATGGATCAAGCTTGGATTTAGTTGGATTATGATTGTGGACAAACGATATGCATCCGAAAGTACGGGGAACTAAAGAAGAGACAAGCTGAAAATGAGGATATGCAGCTTTAAGAGTGGGTAAGGGAGTGTGAAGATCAAGAACATATTAGGCATTCTATTTGTTAAATATGTTGCAGTGAGGACAGCGTCCCCCAAAGAAATTTAGGAACATGCATAGTGAACATTAATGCACGTGCTCATAGTTATTAAAGACGCATAGCGCACTAAAGCGCAAAGAGGTCCTGGAGCTATAGCGCATAGCGCGACGCGAAAGCGCGCGCTTTACTAAAGTATAGCGCAATAGCTTACATATTTTTAATACATCAATAGTATCCATAAAATTTAATCAAACTCATTAACTCATACAAAACAAATCACAAAATTGATTAAACCATTTTTTCAACTTTATGTGTTCAAGCGGGGCTTGAATTGATTCATTGTGAATCTGTGATTATATTATGTAGGCAATGTCAAGAATCAAGTTGCAATAAATAAAGAATATGTTTTGTTTTTGTCCGTTGAAATAAAGGCATGGATTCATTATTATGTAGTTTAGCAACAATTAGCAGTATGCTTTAGCAATGCTAATAGCTTAGCAATTTATATTTTGCTATATTTATTTTGCTATATTCTCATGTATTTGTCAAACTTTGATTGAATGGACTAATTGATGATTGTGATGACTGATGAACTTTGTCACGTAAAAATTGAAGGAAAAGAAATATAAAACAAGAAAGGAGAATCAATCCAAAAATAAAATAATTTGAGACGAAAAAAAAAGAAAGGAAATAATGCAGTGTAATTTTGAAGAAAAGAAAATAGAGCACTTAAACACATCAATCTGTTTATCGGTTAGCGGCGTAGCGGTGGGTTTATGCAACAAGACTTTATGTAACAGTAACCATAAAACTCTCTAACTTAACCCTAATATTCTCTAACTTGGTTTTATTTTTAATAAGCCCATTAAAGATCAACCTTATCAACGTATTTTGATAACCCGATAGCCCCAATTTTCAAGCCTTAGCAAAGGCGCGCTATAGCGCACGCCTTGGTTAATTGAAAAAGCACAGATAGCGCACATAGCGCGCGCTTTGCCAAAACACGAGACGCATGGCGCTGCGAGGCGCAAGACCCGCGCCTCGCTTCGCCTTGAGTTTTAGCGCGCGCTATGTGAGCTTTTAATAACTATGCACGTGCTATTTCCAAGAGATGACGATTCTTTCGTTCAGCAACACCGTTCTGCTGTGGGGTATATGGACAAGTTGTACGGTGAAGAATACCTTGGTTTGCCAGGTATTCCCCAAGGGTGGAATGAAAGAATCCACGGCCATTGTCGGTTCGTAATGTTTAAATAGTGGTATGAAATTGATTTTTTATCATTGAATTAAATTTTTGAAAGGTATGAGTTGCTTCCGATTTTTCTTTAAGCAAATACACCCAACACACTCATGTATGATCATCAATGAACGTAATGAACCAACGTGACCCCGAATTGGTGTGGACACGAGAAGGCCCCCATATGTCACTATGAATTAGTGAGAATGGGCGGCTAGATTTATATGGTTTAGACAGGAAGATAGAACGTGTGTGTGTTTAGCTAATTGACATACTTCACAAGAGAAAAAACTTGGATTTTATTACAAAACAAAGATGGTAAATGTCTCAAATACTGAAAATTCAAATGCCCTAATCTACGGTGCCATAACATAATCAAAGCATGATTCGAGGAGGAAAACGAATCAGCAGTGACTTGAAAAACTTGTTGATCCGCAGCAGGAACAACATTAAAGTGATAAAGACCGCCCTCAGCTCTAGCATTGCCAATCGTCTTCCCCGAACTCAGCTCCTGAAATATACAACAAGATTCAGAGAATTTAGCAATGCAATTGTGAGTTTTGGTTAACATACTAATCGATAACAGATTGCATGTTAATTTGGGTACATGAAGCACTTCGTGAAGTGTTAAGGAAGCAGAAATTTGTATGGAACCTTTCCAGCCACAGTGGATAATGAACCATCCGCTATGCGTACCTTGAGATTGTCAGGACAAGGGTGTATAGGAACAAAATAATGTTGGGCTACCTGTCATATGGTCAGCAGATGCCTGAATCAAGGATCCAGAACTTGCAGCCTCCGTCGAAGCACGGAGAGCAGTATGATTAGTACCTGAATCAGCCAAAGGCAAGCAGCAGTAGGAGGCGTGTGGAAACAGATAATTTAACAGTCGTTGCAACTGTTCCAATGTTCTCGACTGAGAGAGACATTCACATTGTCAGAGGAAATGGTAGGTAGAGATTCAGTGGGTGCCACAGATGTTTGGTAACCTTTTCCCTCTTTCCCTTTTTACGTGGCTTCCAATTGGCAGGTTTGCCATGTAGTTTCCAGCAATTGCCTTTCAGTATGGTAGGGACGATTGGCTTGAGTGTGGTAGGGACAATGGCAAAATTCACACTTAACAGGTTCATCAGTTTGATTGAATTTTGTCGAACCATTCAGTTTGGTGGCCAAGTGGTGGGACCCTTTGAAGCCAAAGCAGATAGTTCGGGAGAGGTAGCCGAAGAGGGATCATTGCCGAGCATAACTCGGCGTCTATTTTCCTCGCGGCGCACCTCGGAGAAGACCTCACGAATAGTGGGTAAGCTGCCACGGCCAAGAATCCGACCCGTACTTCATCCAAATCTTTGTTAAGGCCTGTTAAAGTCGTAAATCCTCTCCTTTTCAACAAATTTCTAGAACTTGACATTCGCCTCTTGTTCACCCCAATCACCTATATAGAATTGATCCAATTCCTGCCAAAGGTTGTTCACCAGCGTGAAATAATCGGTTACATCAAGGGTGCCCTGTTAGATTCATGAAGTTTAGTTTTTAACTCAAAAACTCGCGAACAATTGCCTAGACCAGAATAGGTTTGTTACAGCATCCCAAATCGATTTCGCAGTGCGGAACAAGAAATTATGGCTGATACGAGGCTCCATCGAATTTATCAACCAAGCCATAACAATAGAATTTTTGAGTTCCCATGTAGAACTCCCGGAATCGCCGTCTACCGGCCGTGTCTTTTCCCCAGAAATATAGCCCATCTTTCCTCGTCCAGAATATCAATAAGGACGGATTGAGACCACTGTAAGAAATTTCTGGAATTTAATTTATGGTTGGTGATCTGTAATGATGAAGAATCAAAATTTGTATTGTGTTGAGGTGGAGGAACCAGGAGGGGCCATCTTTGAGGAGTCCTCAGACGTCATTATTTGGTTTATGTTTTGTTGTTTGATTGAAGAAGAAAAAAATACGAGGAAACAACAAAAAAAAAAAGCATGATTGCGTATAGGCGGAATTCCAGAAAAAACGTGTGGGAAAAGCAATCAGGAATGGTCGCAAGATTGAGCTGGACACAATCGGGAAGAAACCAGGTGGAATTCGTGCTTGCCCGTGTGTGAAATTCAATCAGGGTGGTATGCGATAGCGTATTTCACGGCGGGTAAGAAAAAAAGAAAAAAAAGGCGGAATTTGCAGTAGCCAGAGTCGATCAGGTATGGCTATGAAGAGACACCGATCAAGGAATATGAGGAAACTAACATAGAAGAGATGATATGGCAAAGGAAGAAGAAACCGAGGACGTTCTCTCAAAACCTAGCTTTGATACCATGTTACAAAATATGAGATATTGGGAAAAAATCTCTATTGTAAATTTTATATTCAATCTGAAAGAAATAATGAAGTATTTATACAAAGAAAAACAACCAAGAAACCTAGTTTAAACAATCTCTTTAAATCTAAACTTATCCTTATCTCCTAATCTAATATCTAATAAATAATAAAGATAAAATAGTATCTAACATGATAATTATCTCCAACACATTCATAAGTTGAAAGGAAAGATGCCAAAATTTACAACCTTCAGCTATTGCGGAACCTCCTGCAGTTCCTATATTATTGTCTTCAGCAAGCAGTGCATTTGCATTAGAATCCCTTGCCTCCTGAAAAGACGCCAAGTCCTTTTGATAGTGCTGCGCTTCGCTTTCTAGCAGAAATCAAGCAGAAATAAGAGAGCTTGAGCACCATTATAATAAATCAATAGAAATATATAACTTGCAAAAAATTGATTCATATGCTTAAATTTGAGAGAGATGCTGAATATCAAAAGAAATACCAGCACAAATATTTCTGGAGATCATTAAAGAATAGGAGAGAAAACTTGAAGTGCTATGTAGATAACATTGTGATTGAAATAGCAATAGTTTCAGTGATAAACATAGAATCGACTGAAGTAATCACAACTTTTCTATGTGAAAGCATTTGAACGATGGAAGAAGTACAAGAACCAATTCCTGCTCAAACTGATAACTACTAAGTTGCCACTATGGATTATTTACATGTAAACTAATAAGCATTAGATTGGGGATGTTGTGACCAGCAACGAGTAGCGCGTAATTCTACTACCTGAGAAACAACAACAGATGCCACAGGGGAAAGGTCATGTAGATGATAGATAGCAAGCGGAGTGGCTACGTATTCCAAGCACTCAATACGTGTTTTCTGTTGATATGCCATTTCCGATGTGATATGACCCAAGGTTAATAAATATATGGTGCACAAAACATCAGAATTTAGTACTTCAGATATATCTTGCAGGTTGCAAAAAGTGTTTTCAAGAGAACGAGTACATATAAATGACAAACATCCTAACAAGGGAAAACGATTCTTTAAGACAATGTGAGTGCTTACAGATTCTATCTGTTCCATGATGCGAGCTGCTGTCTTTTGTTCTTTATCTTTTGCAGCTTTCTCTTCTCGCATGGTATTGAGCTTTTGGGAAACATTTGCCTTGTGCCTCTGGCCAAGCTCATGATTTCTAATGCTAGCTGGATTGTTTGATATCCAAATTTTGCAGATATCGCACCACTTGTTACCCTGGCTTACCCAGTACTGCAGAATAAAAAGAAAGAGCACTCTACAAATAGTGTTGAGAGAAACAATATAGAGATAGAGAATACGAAAACCGAATTCAGCCAACCATATTTACATGTCTTAAATTAAGTTAAATAATTTTAGAAATACTTTCAAATTAAGAGCATGAAAAACCATCGAATCATGGAAGAGACATATCTGACATTTGCAAACCTTATGAAAGAGTTCAAGTCCAGATAAACCTTTTCTAGATCTGAAGCAGCATTTGCTAAGATAGTATCACAGGAACGCATTAGACAACCAAAACTCAATTCAACCACTAATGATGTGACCATTCTCGAGCTTTTAAAACAAACGATGTGATTATCCATGAGCTTTTATAACAAATGGAAACAATCCGGGTGAGAAATAGCTTGCCAGGGTTCATATCTAGTAGCAATGAATGACACCTTAAACAAAAAAAAACAAAAAAAGAATCTATCTTCGCTATAAAATCCAATGTAGTGGGATTTTCACTTGAATTCCTGAAATCTTAACTTTGAACAATGCACTTCTATTATCTTGGAACTTGGAACTTCTAAGTTTGGGATTGGAATGAAATAGACTTCATTTAAAATGTATAAATTCATTAAAATTCATCTAAGTTCTTATTTTTAGACTCCAAATGCACTCTGAATTTAGTTTTTAAAGATGTTATGAGGAACAGATATACGCACATAACCACGGAAAAATTACATATCTGCACACCAAACACGGCGGTTAAATCAAATCTTTGAGCTTACAAGTAAAATGATCAAAAACAAAAGGTAATAATTTGGACGAGGAAGGGTGTTCATACCTCTGTCATGGCTCCAAATAATTTTCCTGATTGAGATATATCTGACTCAGCAGAATGAAGAGCTGAAACTCGATATTTGGGGGTCGCTCGATTTTGAAATGATCTAGTCGTGTGAACTTGTCAAATTGTCCTAAATGATTCCAGCTCTACTGTTCACTGACCCGACTATCGCTTGAATCCATCTGGTTATGCATTCCGTTTAATTATAAATAAAAATAATAATTCCTTCTAAAACCTTATTTTACTATAAAATGTTTCAGGTTTAATTCCTGTAAAAAGATACTAAACATAAATCTCGAATTAATTTGAGCTTACTTTAGGGTGTTTGAGATCGCTTTCAAAAATTGTATATGTTTTTCAGACAAAAAAACAAATTTTGATGTGTTTATTTTATTGATTCTCTAAAAATAAACACGTAAAGCAGAAGAGAGATCAGAGAATCAGGTCATGAGATGTTTTTTCACTGCTTGAATTTAGTTAATATGTTTTTTTTAATTTTAATAGCATATACTTAATATTTTTGCTTACAATCAACTTTTCCCAACTTTAAACAAAAGTAACATAACAATAATATTTTAAATAAATAATTACAAGCACCCCTACATAACTTTAAAATTGAGAGATACAATAGATAAAATTGTCAAAAATACTAAATAAATTAATGATTTTGTAAGCAAAAAACATGATAATTTGGCCCAGCCATAATTCAAATAATTAATGGATTGTGATCAAGGGGCGAAAACATACAGTTAGCCAAAAGAAGGCAAATGTCAAGGGTTATTTATTTAAATAACATGAATAAAAAACAAAATTAAAAAATACACACAAAAGGAAAAAATGAAAAATTTGAAAAGTAACCTAACCGCCAACTAGGTTGGCGTGTCCAGTTGGTCACCGCCAACTCAGTTGGCGTCACCGAATAAAATATTGGTCACCAACTCAGTTGGCGTGACCAATTTAAAATATATAGTCACGCCAACTGAGTTGGCGTGACCTTTTTTTTACGGTCACGCCAACCAGTTGGCGTGACAATTATTTTCACGCCAACTGGAGCTGCAAGTTGGCGTGAATAATTATTGGTCACGCCAACTGAGTTGGCGTGACCAATTAATATAATGTGTCACGCCAACTCAGTTGGCGTGACCAATTATGGTCACGCCCAACTGAGTTGGCGTGACTTGGGTGTGGGTTATAAAATTTTCGCGCACCCTTCTTCTTCGGCAACCTCTTCTACAGTCTAAATTTTCTTCCTTACAATCTTTTTTTTTCTCATTTTGCTTCAGTCACTTCATAGTTTCAGAATTTAGAGGTAAAAATCATGTCGCCCGGTATTAATTTCTATCACACTTTTTCGCTGCCATCCGCCGCACCCCCCGCCGTCTGCTGCCGCGCACGCCGCCCCCCGCCGCTTTGTCTGCTGCAGCCGTCCGCCGCCGCCGCCATCGCCGGTTGCTGATGGGGGTGGTGGTCGGCGGGTCTTGTAGCATATATGCCTCGTCATGTTTTATCAGTTTTAATTTAATATTTGTTTACTTTATGTTGTCTATATGTACTAAATATTTTTTGTTTCATAATAGGATGGATCCGATGACCGTACCAGGCCCGATCGATGATCATATGTTGTCATTGCAGTCATGTCATCGTTCTGAAGATGTATGGGCAGGTGATATTGATCGCCCCTTGCGTGTGTGAGAAAATCCGAGCAACTATTTTGGGATCTTTGCCCATTAGACACACGTTTGTAAGTATTAAATGAGTTGGGGTTTATGGTTGTATATAGGTGTAATAAGATTACCATTGACCCTCATCTAATCACGGCGTTAGTAGTAGAGAGATGGCGTCGTGAAACACATACATTCCATCTGAGATCTGGAGAGGTGACTATTACATGCAAGACCATTGCAGTTATTTGGGGTCTGCCAATAAATGATCTTGCAGTGTCAGGTACCAATTTTGATAAGTCAATACCCGAGTGGCAAGAATATTGTGATCGTCATTTGGGATTTACACCAGATCCGGGTCACTTTAAAGGTGCATTTGTTAATGTCTGCGTTGAGTCATCATTTAATAGTAAATCGCATCCATTTGCATAGTACGGCGGATGAGGTTGCTAAATATGCACGAGGTTGTGCATTATTAATGATAGGTGGGATTATGTGCCCGATATAGCTCCGGCAATACTGTAAAATATTGTACATACAGAAATTAGAAGATATCTTCTGTTGGTAATTTTTTATTTTAGCTGGGGTTGAGTGCTGGCTGGCATTCTTATATCGTGAGTTGTGCACTTCATCGGAGAGAGGGAAAAAAGTAATATGTGGTGCATTACCACTCCTACAGGTAATCGTTACCTTTATTTAAAATACTGAAAAAATATATCTTGCATATTTAATTTATATTCTTCATGTTAATGTTTAGATTTGGGCATGGTCCCGGCTCGAAAGTTTAGCTCCTCAACTAGGACGCCTGAGAATTGATATTGGGCCAATACAATCGACGAGGACAATTACTTACCTGTTGCTCCATATGGTGCAAGTTGATGTATTAATTATTTTGCAATGTATATATTATATTAATATTTGTTATATAATTTATGTTTTTTATGATGATTATGAGTACACAGGTGGACATGTAAAGTAAGATTTACAGAAACTGGCACACATTCATTACGAATTATTAGGGACATCCTTGACCAGCAGCCATTAAGCCAAGTAATTTTATTTTTTATATTCATGTATAAAACATAATAGTCTTTGAACATTATTTAATGTAATACTATATTTGTAGTTAATTGGCAGCCGTACCCTGATGATTATATTGAAGGACTGCATACTGAGTTATGGACATACAGCGGGCCCACTGATTTGTATGACATAGTTGAGATGCATAGTCCTGAGCGGGGCGGTTTTTTCGCAATTCGGCATGGTACAAAACATCCCACCAGATCCACGGTCAGGGATGATGATATTACATGCAGTTAACCGCAGGGGTAAAATAAATAATGACTGGTCTGCACATCATAGGCGGTACATGACTATATGGGTTAATGCACATGCTCATACCGTGCACAGCCGCGATATGAGTCAGCTGGACAGGGTGTAATTGTCGGGTACAATGACTGGTATGGACGAGTAACACGTAGATTCATTGGCCATCAACGACAATTTGTGGAGGCTGGTTTATCAACATGGAGATGGCCCGGCATGGCAACATGTGGTATGTTGCTTTATTATATGTATTACATATTTGAAAATTGTGTTTAGATTTAAGTACTTAATAAATGTTCACTCATTCAGATTGATCAGCTGTCGCAATTAACTACCTGCGACCGTATATATCGCTGAGGAACAATCCATAGGGGCGTACAT
>CAJQUN010002752.1:0-22884 GCA_907163345.1 Haberlea rhodopensis | reverse complement strand
CCAGTACATCGTTCTCTAACATGTACCCATATGTTGATTTGATATCTCATATCAATGAACAATCATCGATCAACACATACTAGTCTCTACGTATTATCATTATCCCTTTCATGATAATACTTGACTAGGGACATCTTAAGAATAATACAATATTATTCTAAGGACATTAACATATATATTAATTCACATTGCACAGTTAAAAGAATAATATATAATAATGAATTGCCATTCATAAAATCATAAACATTGTATGTCATAAACAATCATCTAATGATTGTCTTAGGGCATATCCCAACAAATCTCCCACTTGCACTAAGACCACTCAGACATATACCTAATGCCTAGAGATCTAGTATGACGATCATGCTTCTGCTGTGACAGTGGCTTCGTCAATGGGTCAGATACATTATCATCTGTTGGTACTTTGCATATTTTAACATCTCCCTTTCAACGATTTCTCGAATGAAATGGAAACGCCTAAGTATGTGCTTGGATCTTTGGTGAGATCTTGGTTCCTTAGCCAATGCGATCGCTCCATTGTTGTCACAATAGAGTTCTATCGGATCTTTAATGCTAGGCACCACTCCAAGTTCAGAAATGAACTTCCTCATCCAAACAGCTTCCTTTGCTGCATCCGAGGCAGCAATATACTCAGCTTCCGTTGTAGAATCGGCTACTGTTTCTTGCTTTGAACTCTTCCAGCTCACAGCACCTCCATTTAGGCAATACACATATCCAGATTGCGATCGAAAATCATCTTTGTCGGTTGGAAGCTTGCATCAGTGTAACCCATTACATTGAGCTCTTCCTCACCTCCATAAATCAAGAATGTATCCTTAGTCCTTCTCAAGTACTTCAGGATGTTCTTGACAGCAATCCAGTGACCTTCACCTGGATCAACTTGATATCTGCTCGTCATGCTCAAAGCATACGATACATCGGGACGAGTACATATCATGGCATACATGATAGATCCAATAGCTGACGCGTATGGAATCTTACTCATGCGTTGTCTCTCATCTGGTGTTGAAGGACACTGTTCCTTCGAGAGATAAATACCATGTGTCATAGGCACGAATCCTTTCTTGGATTCTTGCATGCTAAACCTTTTAAGCACCTTGTCTATGTATGTACTTTGACTTAGACCAAGAAGCCTTCTCGATCTATCTCTATAGATCTTGATTCCTAATACATAGGTGGCTTCTCCCAAGTCTTTCATCGAAAAGCATTTCCCTAGCCAAATCTTTACAGATTGCAAGGCAGGGATATCATTTCCAATAAGAAGTATGTCATCTACATACAACACTAGGAAAATGATTACGCTCCCACTGACCTTCTTGTAGACACAAGGTTCATCTTCGTTTTTGATAAAACCAAACTCTTTGATTGCATCATCAAAACGAAGATTCCAACTCCGAGAAGCTTGCTTCAATCCATAAATGGATCGTTGTAGCTTGCATATCTTTCCAGCATCCTTTGGATCGACAAAACCCTCGGGCTGTGTCATGTACACATCCTCGAGCAGATTTCCATTAAGGAAAGCTGTTTTGACATCCATCTGCCAGATTTCATAATCATGAAATGCAGCTATTGCAAGTAAGATCCTTATGGATTTAACCATGGCCACTGGTGAAAAGGTTTCATCATAGTCAATACCATGAATTTGTTTGAATCCTTTTGCAACCAGCCGACCTTTATAGGTTTGTACGTTACCATCCATATCGGTCTTTTTCTTGAAAATCCATTTGCACCCTATGGGTCGTACCCCTTCAGGTGGATCAACCAAAGTCCATACTTGGTTTGCATACATGGATTCCATCTCAGATTTCATGGCCTCTTGCCATTTCTCAGAATCATTGCCCATTATAGCTTGTTGATAAGATGACGGCTCATCCTCATCAATAAGTAGTAAGTCACCTTGTTGAGTCACAAGAAATCCATATCTCTGTGGCTCCCGGTGTTCTCTTACAGACCTACGCTGGGCTTGTGTCTCTTGAGCAGGTGCTTCTTCCACAACAGCTTGCGGTGCCTGCTCTGTTTCCATCTCAATCTCAGGTTCAGTGTTTTCTTGTGGTTGAACTTCACTAAGTTCTATTTTTCTCCCACTGGTTTTTCTAGAAATAAATTCTCTTTCAAGAAATACACCAGTCCGAGCAACAACTACTTTGTTCTCGGTGGGATAATAGAAATAGTATCCTTTCGTTTCCTTAGGATACCCCACAAATAAACACTTATCAGATTTGGGTCCAAGTTTGTTAGTGGCGTGACGTCTAACGAAAGCCTCACAACCCCAAATCTTCATAAAAGACATACTAGGACGCTTCCCAGTCCATATCTCATATGGTGTCTTTTCCACTGATTTAGATGGGGTTCAGTAAGAAAATCGCTGTTTCTAGAGCGTGTCCCCAAAACGATATCGGAAGATCTGCATGACTCATCATTGATCTAACCATGTCTAACAAGGTTCGATTTCTCCTCTCGGATACACCATTCCATTGTGGAGTATACGGAGGAGTGAGTTGTGGGACTATCCCACACTCCTTTAGATAGTCATGAAACTCTTGGCTTAAGTATTCACCTCCTCGATCTGATCGAAGGATTTTGATACTTTTGCCAAGTTGGTTTTGTACTTCATTCTTGAAATCTTTGAACTTTTCAAAGGTTTCATGCTTATGTTTCATTAGGTACACATACCCATATCTACTGAGGTCATCAGTAAATGTAACGAAGTATTGAAAACCACCTCTAGCTTGTGTACTTATTGGTCCACATACATCACTATGTATTAGTCCCAATAAAACATTTGCCCTTTCAACATGTCCCTTGAAAGGGGCTTTAGTCATCTTGCCCATTAAACAAGATTCGCATGTTTCATATGATTCAAAATCAAATGAATCTAATACTCCATCCTTATGAAGTTTAGATATGCGGTTCTCGTTTATGTGGCCCAAGCGACAGTGCCAGAGATAAGTCGGATTACAATCATTATTTTTAATCCTTTTAGTATTTATGTTATAGATAGGCATATCAAGATTTAATACATAAAGACCATTCACCATTTGTGCACTAGCATAAAACATATCATTTAAATAAATAGAACAACAGTTGTCCTTATTATAAATGAAAAACCATACTTGTCTAAACAAGAAATAGAAATTATGTTTTTAGTAAAGAAGGCACAAAATAACAGTCTTTTAAAATCAATGATAAACCAGAAGGTAAAGCTAAATGATAATCTCCTATAGCTAATGCAGCAACTCTTGCTCCATTTCCAACTCGGAGATCAACTTCACCTTTCGCCAACGTCCTACTCCTTTTGAGATCCTGCACATTTACACAAATGTGAGATCCACATCCAGTATCTAATACCCATGATGAAGAAGTAGATAAATTGACTTCTATAACAAAAATACCTGAAGCGGAAGTCACACTTCCTTTCTTTAGATCCTCCAGATATACTTTGCAGTTTCTTTTCCAATGGCCGGTCTCACCGCAATGGAAACAGTTCCCTTCCTTTGCTATCCCCCTTTGGCTTTAGTGCATAAGACTTTGGCTTAGATTTAACAAAGACCTTCTTTGCTTTCTTGTTGCCTTTAGCTTTGGCCCTTCCTTTGCCCTTATTCACAATAAGAACATTTGTGGCCTTAGTCTTCTTTGTATTTGCTTCATATGTTCTCAACATACCAAGCAATGTGGTAGAGTCTTTTCCATGTCAGTCATATTGTAATTTACTACAAATTGACTGAAGCTCTCAGGCAACGATTGCAAGATCACATCGGTGGCCAACTCTTGGTCCAATGGAAAACCCAGCTTGTCCAGATTCTCAATGTACCCAATCATCTTGAGCACATGAGTTCCAACTAGGCTTCCCTCTACCATCCTGCACTGGAATAACGCCTTAGAGACGTCATACCTCTCTTGTCTTGCTTGCTGTTGGTACAATGCTTTAAGTGTTCGATCATATCGAACGCCTCCATTTCCTCATGTTGCTTCTGAAGCTCAGAGTTCATGGTGGCAAGCATAAGGCACCCAACATCAAGTGCGTCACTTTGATGCTTCTTGTAAGCATCTTTTCAGCTCTTGTAGCCGTTAGGGGAGGTTCCTCAGGGTAAGGGTTCCTCTAGGACATATTGTTTCTTTTCTTGTTTGAGGACTATCCTCAAGTTCCTATGCCAGTCTAGGAAATTTGTCCCATTTAATTTGTCCTTCTCAAGGACCGATCGCAGTGATAAAGTGCTAGTAACGTTGTTAGTTGCCATGGATATCTACAATATAAATATGCAAAATAAGTTTATGATTTAATCATTTAACATGGTCTTATATTAAATGATACTCCCACTATTTTGTTTAAAAATATCAACCCTCGAAACCTTTAGTGGGCCAAGATCCATATTTCGCCTAATCTTGAGTTAGCTTTGGCTAATCGCCCAAGACTCGGTTATTTAGGTAGACAACACTTTGTCAATTACATCACATATAATTCTTGGATAGTTGGACGAACAACACTTTGTTCAATTCATCAAATGAATTATAATCCAACCCATGCCTCTAGGTTCCCAATCCTATTGAGATAACCTAGTTAAGTCGTACCCAATTTAAAGTATAACGGATATCACTTTTATCCTTTCGCGCCTTACTAAGATTGCCACGGTGCTTTGCTTTGGCAAACCCACACATGTACAATCGAAGTTATTGACGAGTACTTTAATTTGGAAGGCATCTAAAACTTATATTTTAGAGGGATTTATTGATCTCATGATTAGTTTGATAATTTAAAATATGTCCACTACATATAGTTGTATACATATCTACATATATGTGTAATACTATTATCAAACTAAAACATAAGATAAATCATGCATCAACATACATAATTAAACGTGACATGGTTATAGCCCCTACTAACGATTTTCTCAAGCCAATGAGAAAATCCTAAGAGTCAACCTAAGGTAACTTCACAAGCACCTTCCTTTGGCTCCAATTGTGAATGGCCTCCTCATCCCGGCACGATGCTCCATCTTCATTGATCACCATCAATAAAATAAACTACACTATTTACAAGATATAGAATTCCTCGATTCACATTCGAGGGGAACATAGGGGAGGGATTACATTTAGAATGAAATAGAGAAGGCACGACACGCAGGTCGTATTATAAATTACAAACATCCACAAATCCTATCTAATAGGTCAAAGGGCTATAACCACGCACCATGCTCAAACAACACATAAAGCATGCATTAACATTTAATTAATTAAATTCTAAACATTTTAAATTAATTCTAATTAAAACTGTAAAATAATTTTTGAAAAATTATCGTACGCTCGGGACATCACATGCCACGAACTAAAGCGACTAAGACACGAACCACCATGGTTCGAACCACAAAGCACACGGCTGGACCATTAATGGGCCTAGGGTTCGAAACCCTAGCCCATGGCCGAGCCATGGCTCGAGGGCGGCGGCGCTAGGGTTCCAAACCCTAGCCGCCTCGCACCTTTGAATTTTATCGAGCCATCTTGTTTGAAACGCCGGAATTTGTTAGCCACGAGTCACGGTCAGGCCATGCGGGGTTGGCTCAACCATCTCGAGCTAAGGGTTCGAAAAACCTTGCTCTCATGTGGTAAAGCTACTAATCCATGCATGCGTGAACCATTATCGAGCCAAAGAGTTCAAAACTCATCCACGTCTCAAAACTTAGCAAAATAGGCGACGATGGCCGAGCCATGCACGGCTACTAGGGTTCGAAACCCTAGCCTCATGTGGCTAGCCGTGGGTCATTGTGATGGTGATGGCCGAAAAACTTGCTCAATAAATTGATGATTCGCCAATTATATCAAATACAATTTACGATGATGTCACAAATAATATTAACATATCATATATATCATACATTTAATACATCAAAATATTAACATATCATATATGTTCATACATTTTTAAATAGCATGCAATATTAATTCTAATATGATTAAACTATTTAACCACATAAATCCGATATGAGCCTTGTACACGGCTTGATACCATGTAAGTAATCCAAGAGCATACAACGCAGCGGAATAAAATTTTGGATTACTAACCACCGGATCTATACATAGGTTTCATATCGGATAAAGGAATTAAAGGTCTCACCCTTGTAGCGTGTTTGAAGCAGATTCCACGGAGCACGTCCACCTCCGAGTCACGAGCAAACCTCCAGGTTTGCCTCAACGGTATCCACACGATCAAATCGGGAAGGGATGTTCAAGAACAAGTTGCTAGACTTATTCTTGAACCAAAACCAAACCACGGTTCAAAACCGATAACGGCAACCAATCACACCAACAATCGGCGGCGGCGAGAGAAGATGAAGAAGAGGCCGAGAGTGGAGGAGGAGAGGCGGTTTTGATATCAAATGATATGAAAGTATGATTAACAATTAATCAAAACTTGTATTTATATTATAAGGCTTTAATTAAGGTTCAAATCTTAAAGTTTCTAAAGCCCAAACCCATGATTTAATTAAACCTTTTAATCACTTAATTAAGACTCTTCTTAATTAATTAATTCATCCAATGAATTTAATTTCCCTTCTCGATTTAATCTTTTGTGCGACCCGATAGGATCTTGTAATGTTGGCAGTGACATAAAATCTCATTTTATGTCGCAAGCATTGAGCGGTATCTAGCAACACATCAATGCTACCCAAATTACAAGAATGTCAATGACTCGACATAACCTTTAGAACTTGTGATAATATTAACCATGTAACTTAATCCCTTTGTCCTTTGTGTTTAGATTGAACACGAGTCATGGAATAGTCATACTCGTATATCCAATCTTTATTTCTTGATCCCCAAGTAGAACTAGAATAAACGAATAAGCTCGATATCTCATATCGACTCATTCGAGCATGGCCATGCATTTTAGTTCTCACTTGATCAAGGGCCAAACACATCTCCTGTTATATAGGAGGGACAAATCCTATCTCGATCAGTCAACATCCCTCTACATAATTCGTAGTGTATCCAATAGTCGCCTTTATAGTTTACCCTGTTACGGGTAACGTTTGACGATATCAAGATACATAACTCCTTATGTTGGGATCTCTGATGATCACAAGTCGTAAGGATTACATACATTATTATCACTATGAGAATTGCATATGACGATCATATAACTATCCATGTTGCATTCTCATGGTGGGTCTGTCCAGTACATCGTTCTCTAACATGTACCCATATGTTGATTTGATATCTCATATCAATGAACAATTCATCGATCAACACATACTAGTCTCTACGTATTATCATTATCCCTATTCATGATAATACTTGACTAGGGACATCTTTAAGAATAATACAATATTATTCTAAGGACATTAACATATATATTAATTCACATTGCACAGTTAAAAGAATAATATATAATAATGAATTGCCATTCATAAAATCATAAACATTGTATGTCAAAACAATCATCTAATGACTTGTCTTAGGGCATATCCCAACAAATCTCCCACTTGCACTAAGACCACTCAGACATATACCTAATGCCTAGAGATCTAGTATGACGATCATGCTTCTGCTGTGACAGTGGCTTCGTCAATGGGTCAGATACATTATCATCTGTTGGTACTTTGCATATTTTAACATCTCCCCTTTCAACGATTTCTCGAATGAAATGGAAACGCCTAAGTATGTGCTTGGATCTTTGGTGAGATCTTGGTTCCTTAGCCAATGCGATCGCTCCATTGTTGTCACAATAGAGTTCTATCGGATCTTTAATGCTAGGCACCACTCCAAGTTCAGAAATGAACTTCCTCATCCAAACAGCTTCCTTTGCTGCATCCGAGGCAGCAATATACTCAGCTTCCGTTGTAGAATCGGCTACTGTTTCTTGCTTTGAACTCTTCCAGCTCACAGCACCTCCATTTAGGCAATACACATATCCAGATTGCGATCGAAAATCATCTTTGTCGGTTTGGAAGCTTGCATCAGTGTAACCCATTACATTGAGCTCTTCCTCACCTCCATAAATCAAGAATGTATCCTTAGTCCTTCTCAAGTACTTCAGGATATTCTTGACAGCAATCCAGTGACCTTCACCTGGATCAACTTGATATCTGCTCGTCATGCTCAAAGCATACGATACATCGGGACGAGTACATATCATGGCATACATGATAGATCCAATAGCTGACGCATATGGAATCTTACTCATGCGTTGTCTCTCATCTGGTGTTGAAGGACACTGTTCCTTCGAGAGATAAATACCATGTGTCATAGGCACGAATCCTTTCTTTGATTCTTGCATGCTAAACCTTTTAAGCACTTGTCTATGTATGTACTTTGACTTAGACCAAGAAGCCTTCTCGATCTATCTCTATAGATCTTGATTCCTAATACATAGGTGGCTTCTCCCAAGTCTTTCATCGAAAAGCAATTCCCTAGCCAAATCTTTACAGATTGTAAGGCAGGGATATCATTTCCAATGAGAAGTATGTCATCTACATACAACACTAGGAAAATGATTACGCTCCCACTGACCTTCTTGTAGACACAAGGTTCATCTTCGTTTTTGATAAAACCAAACTCTTTGATTGCATCATCAAAACGAAGATTCCAACTCCGAGAAGCTTGCTTCAATCCATAAATGGATCGTTGTAGCTTGCATATCTTTCCAGCATCCTTTGGATCGACAAAACCCTCGGGCTGTGTCATGTACACATCCTCGAGCAGATTTCCATTAAGGAAAGCTGTTTTGACATCCATCTGCCAGATTTCATAATCATGAAATGCAGCTATTGCAAGTAAGATCCTTATGGATTTAACCATGGCCACTGGTGAAAAGGTTTCATCATAGTCAATACCATGAATTTGTTTGAATCCTTTTGCAACCAGCCGACCTTTATAGGTTTGTACGTTACCATCCATATCGGTCTTTTTCTTGAAAATCCATTTGCACCCTATGGGTCGTACCCCTTCAGGTGGATCAACCAAAGTCCATACTTGGTTTGCATACATGGATTCCATCTCAGATTTCATGGCCTCTTGCCATTTCTCAGAATCATTGCCCATTATAGCTTGTTGATAAGATGACGGCTCATCCTCATCAATAAGTAGTAAGTCACCTTGTTGAGTCACAAGAAATCCATATCTCTGTGGCTCCCGGTGTTCTCTTACAGACCTACGCTGGGCTTGTGTCTCTTGAGCAGGTACTTCTTCCACAACAGCTTGCGGTGCCTGCTCTGTTTCCATCTCAATCTCAGGTTCAGTGTTTTCTTGTGGTTGAACTTCACTAAGTTCTATTTTTCTCCCACTGGTTTTTCTAGAAATAAATTCTCTTTCAAGAAATACACCAGTCCGAGCAACAACTACTTTGTTCTCGGTGGGATAATAGAAATAGTATCCTTTCGTTTCCTTAGGATACCCCACAAATAAACACTTATCAGATTTGGGTCCAAGTTTGTTAGTGGCGTGACGTCTAACGAAAGCCTCACAACCCCAAATCTTCATAAAAGACATACTAGGACGCTTCCCAGTCCATATCTCATATGGTGTCTTTTCCACTGATTTAGATGGAACACGGTTCAGTAAGAAAATCGCTGTTTCTAGAGCGTGTCCCCAAAACGATATCGGAAGATCTGCATGACTCATCATTGATCTAACCATGTCTAACAAGGTTCGATTTCTCCTCTCGGATACACCATTCCATTGTGGAGTATACGGAGGAGTGAGTTGTGGGACTATCCCACACTCCTTTAGATAGTCATGAAACTCTTGGCTTAAGTATTCACCTCCTCGATCTGATCGAAGGATTTTGATACTTTTGCCAAGTTGGTTTTGTACTTCATTCTTGAAATCTTTGAACTTTTCAAAGGTTTCATGCTTATGCTTCATTAGGTACACATACCCATATCTACTGAGGTCATCAGTAAATGTAACGAAGTATTGAAAACCACCTCTAGCTTGTGTACTTATTGGTCCACATACATCACTATGTATTAGTCCCAATAAAACATTTGCCCTTTCAACATGTCCCTTGAAAGGGGCTTTAGTCATCTTGCCCATTAAACAAGATTCGCATGTTTCATATGATTCAAAATCAAATGAATCTAATACTCCATCCTTATGAAGTTTAGATATGCGGTTCTCGTTTATGTGGCCCAAGCGACAATGCCAGAGATAAGTCGGATTACAATCATTATTTTTAATCCTTTTAGTATTTATGTTATAGATAGGCATATCAAGATTTAATACATAAAGACCATTCACCATTTGTGCACTAGCATAAAACATATCATTTAAATAAATAGAACAACAGTTGTCCTTTATTATAAATGAAAAACCATACTTGTCTAAACAAGAAATAGAAATTATGTTTTTAGTAATAGAAGGCACAAAATAACAGTCTTTTAAAATCAACGATAAACCAGAAGGTAAAGCTAAATGATAATCTCCTATAGCTAATGCAGCAACTCTTGCTCCATTTCCAACTCGGAGATCAACTTCGCCTTTCGCCAAATCTACTCCTTTTGAGATCCTGCACATTTACACAAATGTGAGATCCACATCCAGTATCTAATACCCATGATGAAGAAGTAGATAAATTGACTTCTATAACAAAAATACCTGAAGCGGAAGTCACACTTCCTTTCTTTAGATCCTCCAGATATACTTTGCAGTTTCTTTTCCAATGGCCGGTCTCACCGCAATGGAAACAGTTCCCTTCCTTTGCTATCCCTCCCTTTGGCTTCAGTGCATAAGACTTTGGCTTAGATTTAACAAAGACCTTCTTTGCTTTCTTGTTGCCTTTAGCTTTGGCCCTTCCTTTGCCCTTATTCACAATAAGAACATTTGTGGCCTTAGTCTTCTTGTATTTGCTTCATATGTTCTCAACATACCAAGCAATTGTGGTAGAGTCTTTTCCATGTCAGTCATATTGTAATTTACTACAAATTGACTGAAGCTCTCAGGCAACGATTGCAAGATCACATCGGTGGCCAACTCTTGGTCCAATGGAAAACCCAGCTTGTCCAGATTCTCAATGTACCCAATCATCTTGAGCACATGAGTTCCAACTAGGCTTCCCTCTACCATCCTGCACTGGAATAACGCCTTAGAGACGTCATACCTCTCTTGTCTTGCTTGCTGTTGGTACAACTGCTTTAAGTGTTCGATCATATCGAACGCCTCCATTTCCTCATGTTGCTTCTGAAGCTCAGAGTTCATGGTGGCAAGCATGAGGCACCCAACATCAAGTGCGTCACTCTGATGCTTCTTGTAAGCATCTTTTTCAGCTCTTGTAGCTGTTAGGGGAGGTTCCTCAGCGGGCAAGGGTTCCTCTAGGACATATTGTTTCTTTTCTTGTTTGAGGACTATCCTCAAGTTCCTATGCCAGTCTAGGAAATTTGTCCCATTTAATTTGTCCTTCTCAAGGACCGATCGCAGTGATAAAGTGCTAGTAACGTTGTTAGTTGCCATGGATATCTACAATATAAATATGCAAAATAAGTTTATGATTTAATCATTTAACATGGTCTTATATTAAATGATACTCCCACTATTTTGTTTAAAAATATCAACCCTCGAAACCTTTAGTGGGCCAAGATCCATATTTCGCCTAATCTTGAGTTAGCTTTGGCTAATCGCCCAAGACTCGGTTATTTAGGTAGACAACACTTTGTCAATTACATCACATATAATTCTTGGATAGTTGGACGAACAACACTTTGTTCAATTCATCAAATGAATTATAATCCAACCCATGCCTCTAGGTTCCCAATCCTATTGAGATAACCTAGTTAAGTCGTACCCAATTAAAGTATAACGGATATCACTTTTATCCTTTCGCGCCTTACTAAGATTGCCACGGTGCTTTGCTTTGGCAAACCCACACATGTACAATCGAAGTTATTGACGAGTACTTTTAATTTTGGAAGGCATCTAAAACTTAATATTTTAGAGGGATTTATTGATCTCATGATTAGTTTGATAATTTAAAATATGTCCACTACATATAGTTGTATACATATCTACATATATGTGTAATACTATTATCAAACTAAAACATAAGATAAATCATGCATCAACATACATAATTAAACGTGACATGGTTATAGCCCCTACTAATGATTTTCTCAAGCCAATGAGAAAATCCTAAGAGTCAACCTAAGGTAACTTCACAAGCACCTTCCTTTGGCTCCAATTTGTGAATGGCCTCCTCATCCCGGCACGATGCTCCATCTTCATTGATCACCATCAATAAAATAAACTACACTATTTACAAGATATAGAATTCCTCGATTCACATTCGAGGGGAACATAGGGGAGGGATTACATTTAGAATGAAATAGAGAAGGCACGACACGCAGGTCGTATTATAAATTACAAACATCCACAAATCCTATCTAATAGGTCAAAGGGCTATAACCACGCACCATGCTCAAACAACACATAAAGCATGCATTAACATTTAATTAATTAAATTCTAAACATTTTAAATTTAATTCTAATTAAAACTGTAAAATAATTTTTGAAAAATTATCGTACGCTCGGGACATCACATGCCACGAACTAAAGCGACTAAGCACGAACCACCATGGTTCGAACCACAAGCACACGGCTGGACCATTATGGGCCTAGGGTTCGAAACCCTAGCCCATGGCCGAGCCATGGCTCGAGGCGGCGCCGCTAGGGTTCCAAACCCTAGCCGCCTTGCACCATGTTGGTTTTTATCGAGCCAACTTGTTCGAAACGCCGGAATTCATTAGCCACGAGTCACGGTCCAACCATGCACGGTTCATGACGGTGGCGGCTCAACCATCTCGAGCCAAGGGTTCGAAAACCCTAGCTCTCATGTGGTGTAGCCTCAACATGTATGCGAGACCATGGTCCGAACCATTATCGAGCCAAAGGTTCAAAACTAGCAAAAGGGCGACGATGGCCGAGCCATGCACGGCTACTAGGGTTCGAAACCCTAGCCGTCATGAGCTAGCCGTCACGAGCCAATGGGTTCTAAACCCTAATCAAATTTCGACACTTCCATGCACAATTATTAGCCACAACGCTAAGCCATCTCGAGCCAAGGGTTCGAAAACCCTAGCCCTCATGTGGCTAGCCGTGTGTCATTTGTGATGGTGATGGCCGACTTTGAGATTTTGGTTCGATTTTCGCCAATTTATATCAAATATAATTTTACTATGATTTCACAAATTCGATATAAACATATCATATATGTTCATACTGTAAGTAATCCCTGAGCATACAACGCAGCGGAATAAAATTTTAGGATTACAAACCAGCAGATCTATACATAGGTTATCATATCGGATTAAGGAATACAAGGTCTCACCCTTGTAGCGTGTTTGAAGCAGAATCCACGGAGCAGCACCACGTCCTACGCCTTCTCCGAGTCACTAGCAAAACTCAATGAGTTTTGCCTCAACGGTATCCACACGATCAAATCGGGTGAAGGGATAGTTTAATAACAAGTTGCTAGACAAGTTATTAAACCGAACAAGAAACAACTCGATTCAAATCGAAAGGCACGCCCAAACCACAAAATCCTCTTCGGCTATGAAGTGGAAGCCGAGAGCAATTTTGAAGTTGGAGGCCGTGTGCTTCAAGTTTGATGTAGGTTTAATGATATGAAGTTGTCTTACAATTAAACCTTGCAATCATATTATATATGATTAATTAAAGGCTTTCATAAAGCCTCATGGGCTTAAGCCCATGATTTAATTAATCATTATGATTATTAATTAAGACTCCTCTTAATTATTTAATTCATCCCATGAATTTAATTTCCCTTCTCGATTTAATCTTTTGTGCGACCCGATAGGATCTTGTAATGTTGGCAGTGACATAAAATCTCATTTTATGTCGCAAGCATTGAGCGGTATCTAGCAACACATCAATGCTACCCAAATTACAAGAATGTCAATGACTCGACATAACCTTTAGAACTTGTGATAATATTAATCATGTAACTTAATCCCTTTGTCCTTTGTGTTTAGATTGAACACGAGTCATGGAATAGTCATACTCGTATATCCAATCTTTATTTCTTGATCCCCAAGTAGAACTAGAATAAACGAATAAGCTCGATATCTCATATCGACTCATTCGAGCATGGCCATGCATTTTAGTTCTCACTTGATCAAGGGCCAAACACATCTCCTGTTATATAGGAGGGACAAATCCTATCTCGATCAGTCAACATCCCTCTACATAATTCGTAGTGTATCCAATAGTCGCCTTTATAGTATACCCTGTTACGGGTAACGTTTGACGATATCAAGATACATAACTCCTTATGTTGGGATCTCTGATGATCACAAGTCGTAAGGATTACATACATTATTATCACTATGAGAATTGCATATGACGATCATATAACTATCCATGTTGCATTCTCATGGTGGGTCTGTCCAGTACATCGTTCTCTAACATGTACCCATATGTTGATTTGATATCTCATATCAATGAACAATTCATCGATCAACATATACTAGTCTCTACGTATTATCATTATCCCTATTCATGATAATACTTGACTAGGGACATCTTTAAGAATAATACAATATTATTCTAAGGACATTAACATATATATTAATTCACAATGCACAGTTAAAAGAATAATATATAATAATGAATTGCCATTCATAAAACCATAAACATTGTATGTCTTAAACAATCATCTAATGACTTGTCTTAGGGCATATCCCAACAAATCTCCCACTTGCACTAAGACCACTCAGACATATACCTAATGCCTAGAGATCTAGTATGACGATCATGCTTCTGCTGTGACAGCGGCTTCGTCAATGGGTCAGATACATTATCATCTGTTGGTACTTTGCATATTTTAACATCTCCCCTTTCAACGATTTCTCGAATGAAATGGAAACGCCTAAGTATGTGCTTGGATCTTTGGTGAGATCTTGGTTCCTTAGCCAATGCGATCGCTCCATTGTTGTCACAATAGAGTTCTATCGGATCTTTAATGCTAGGCACCACTCCAAGTTCAGAAATGAACTTCCTCATCCAAACAGCTTCCTTTGCTGCATCCGAGGCAGCAATATACTCAGCTTCCGTTGTAGAATCGGCTACTGTTTCTTGCTTTGAACTCTTCCAGCTCACAGCACCTCCATTTAGGCAATACACATATCCAGATTGCGATCGAAAATCATCTTTGTCGGTTTGGAAGCTTGCATCAGTGTAACCCATTACATTGAGCTCTTCCTCACCTCCATAAATCAAGAATGTATCCTTAGTCCTTCTCAAGTACTTCAGGATATTCTTGACAGCAATCCAGTGACCTTCACCTGGATCAACTTGATATCTGCTCGTCATGCTCAAAGCATACGATACATCGGGACGAGTACATATCATGGCATACATGATAGATCCAATAGCTGACGCGTATGGAATCTTACTCATGCGTTGTCTCTCATCTGGTGTTGAAGGACACTGTTCCTTCGAGAGATAAATACCATGTGTCATAGGCACGAATCCTTTCTTGGATTCTTGCATGCTAAACCTTTTAAGCACCTTGTCTATGTATGTACTTTGACTTAGACCAAGAAGCCTTCTCGATCTATCTCTATAGATCTTGATTCCTAATACATAGGTGGCTTCTCCCAAGTCTTTCATCGAAAAGCAATTCCCTAGCCAAATCTTTACAGATTGCAAGGCAGGGATATCATTTCCAATAAGAAGTATGTCATCTACATACAACACTAGGAAAATGATTACGCTCCCACTGACCTTCTTGTAGACACAAGGTTCATCTTCATTTTTGATAAAACCAAACTCTTTGATTGCATCATCAAAACGAAGATTCCAACTCCGAGAAGCTTGCTTCAATCCATAAATGGATCGTTGTAGCTTGCATATCTTTCCAGCATCCTTTGGATCGACAAAACCCTCGGGCTGTGTCATGTACACATCCTCGAGCAGATTTCCATTAAGGAAAGCTGTTTTGACATCCATCTGCCAGATTTCATAATCATGAAATGCAGCTATTGCAAGTAAGATCCTTATGGATTTAACCATGGCCACTGGTGAAAAGGTTTCATCATAGTCAATACCATGAATTTGTTTGAATCCTTTTGCAACCAGCCGACCTTTATAGGTTTGTACGTTACCATCCATATCGGTCTTTTTCTTGAAAATCCATTTGCACCCTATGGGTCGTACCCCTTCAGGTGGATCAACCAAAGTCCATACTTGGTTTGCATACATGGATTCCATCTCAGATTTCATGGCCTCTTGCCATTTCTCAGAATCATTGCCCATTATAGCTTGTTGATAAGATGACGGCTCATCCTCATCAATAAGTAGTAAGTCACCTTGTTGAGTCACAAGAAATCCATATCTCTGTGGCTCCCGGTGTTCTCTTACAGACCTACGCTGGGCTTGTGTCTCTTGAGCAGGTGCTTCTTCCACAACAGCTTGCGGTGCCTGCTCTGTTTCCATCTCAATCTCAGGTTCAGTGTTTTCTTGTGGTTGAACTTCACTAAGTTCTATTTTTCTCCCACTGGTTTTTCTAGAAATAAATTCTCTTTCAAGAAATACACCAGTCCGAGCAACAACTACTTTGTTCTCGGTGGGATAATAGAAATAGTATCCTTTCGTTTCCTTAGGATACCCCACAAATAAACACTTATCAGATTTGGGTCCAAGTTTGTTAGTGGCGTGACGTCTAACGAAAGCCTCACAACCCCAAATCTTCATAAAAGACATACTAGGACGCTTCCCAGTCCATATCTCATATGGTGTCTTTTCCACTGATTTAGATGGAACACGGTTCAGTAAGAAAATCGCTGTTTCTAGAGCGTGTCCCCAAAACGATATCGGAAGATCTGCATGACTCATCATTGATCTAACCATGTCTAACAAGGTTCGATTTCTCCTCTCGGATACACCATTCCATTGTGGAGTATACGGAGGAGTGAGTTGTGGGACTATCCCACACTCCTTTAGATAGTCATGAAACTCTTGGCTTAAGTATTCACCTCCTCGATCTGATCGAAGGATTTTGATACTTTTGCCAAGTTGGTTTTGTACTTCATTCTTGAAATCTTTGAACTTTTCAAAGGTTTCATGCTTATGTTTCATTAGGTACACATACCCATATCTACTGAGGTCATCAGTAAATGTAACGAAGTATTGAAAACCACCTCTAGCTTGTGTACTTATTGGTCCACATACATCACTATGTATTAGTCCCAATAAAACATTTGCCCTTTCAACATGTCCCTTGAAAGGGGCTTTAGTCATCTTGCCCATTAAACAAGATTCGCATGTTTCATATGATTCAAAATCAAATGAATCTAATACTCCATCCTTATGAAGTTTAGATATGCGGTTCTCGTTTATGTGGCCCAAGCGACAGTGCCAGAGATAAGTCGGATTACAATCATTATTTTTAATCCTTTTAGTATTTATGTTATAGATAGGCATATCAAGATTTAATACATAAAGACCATTCACCATTTGTGCACTAGCATAAAACATATCATTTAAATAAATAGAACAACAATTGTCCTTTATTATAAATGAAAAACCATACTTGTCTAAACAAGAAATAGAATTATGTTTTTAGTAATGAAGGCACAAAATAACAGTCTTTTAAAATCAATGATAAACCAGAAGGTAAAGCTAAATGATAATCTCCTATAGCTAATGCAGCAACTCTTGCTCCATTTCCAACTCGGAGATCAACTTCACCTTTCGCCAATGTCCTACTCCTTTTGAGATCCTGCACATTTACACAAATGTGAGATCCACATCCAGTATCTAATACCCATGATGAAGAAGTAGATAAATTGACTTCTATAACAAAAATACCTGAAGCGGAAGTCACACTTCCTTTCTTTAGATCCTCCAGATATACTTTGCAGTTTCTTTTCCAATGGCCGGTCTCACCGCAATGGAAACAGTTCCCTTCCTTTGCTATCCCTCCCTTTGGCTTCAGTGCATAAGACTTTGGCTTAGATTTAGCAAAGACCTTCTTTGCTTTCTTGTTGCCTTTAGCTTTGGCCCTTCCTTTGCCCTTATTCACAATAAGGACATTTGTGGCCTTAGTCTTCTTAGTATTTGCTTCATATGTTCTCAACATACCAAGCAATTGTGGTAGAGTCTTTTCCATGTCAGTCATATTGTAATTTACTACAAATTGACTGAAGCTCTCAGGCAACGATTGCAAGATCACATCGGTGGCCAACTCTTGGTCCAATGGAAAACCCAGCTTGTCCAGATTCTCAATGTACCCAATCATCTTGAGCACATGAGTTCCAACTAAGCTTCCTTCTACCATCCTGCACTGGAATAACGCCTTAGAGACGTCATACCTCTCTTGTCTTGCTTGCTGTTGGTACAACTGCTTTAAGTGTTCGATCATATCGAACGCCTCCATTTCCTCATGTTGCTTCTGAAGCTCAGAGTTCATGGTGGCAAGCATGAGGCACCCAACATCAAGTGCGTCACTCTGATGCTTCTTGTAAGCATCTTTTTCAGCTCTTGTAGCTGTTAGGGGAGGTTCCTCAGCGGGCAAGGGTTCCTCTAGGACATATTGTTTCTTTTCTTGTTTGAGGACTATCCTCAAGTTCCTATGCCAGTCTAGGAAATTCGTCCCATTTAATTTGTCCTTCTCAAGGACCGATCGCAGTGATAAAGTGCTAGTAACGTTGTTAGTTGCCATGGATATCTACAATATAAATATGCAAAATAAGTTTATGATTTAAATCATTTAACATGGTCTTATATTAAATGATACTCCCACTATTTTGTTTGAAAAATATCAACCCTCGAAACCTTTAGTGGGCCAAGATCCATATTTCGCCTAATCTTGAGTTAGCTTTGGCTAATCGCCCAAGACTCGGTTATTTAGGTAGACAACACTTTGTCAATTACATCACATATAATTCTTGGATAGTTGGACGAACAACACTTTGTTCAATTCATCAAATGAATTATAATCCAACCCATGCCTCTAGGTTCCCAATCCTATTGAGATAACCTAGTTAAGTCGTACCCAATTAAAGTATAACGGATATCACTTTTATCCTTTCGCGCCTTACTAAGATTGCCACGGTGCTTTGCTTTGGCAAACCCACACATGTACAATCGAAGTTATTGACGAGTACTTTTATTTTGGAAGGCATCTAAAACTTAATATTTTAGAGGGATTTATTGATCTCATGATTAATTTGATAATTTAAAATATGTCCACTACATATAGTTGTATACATATCTACATATATGTGTAATACTATTATCAAACTAAAACATAAGATAAATCATGCATCAACATACATAATTAAACGTGACATGGTTATAGCCCCTACTAATGATTTTCTCAAGCCAATGAGAAAATCCTATGAGTCAACCTAAGGTAACTTCACAAGCACCTTCCTTTGGCTCCAATTTGTGAATGGCCTCCTCATCCCGGCACGATGCTCCATCTTCATTGATCACCATCAATAAAATAAACTACACTATTTACAAGATATAGAATTCCTCGATTCACATTCGAGGGGAACATAGGGGAGGGATTACATTTAGAATGAAATAGAGAAAGGCACGACACGCAGGTCGTATTATAAATTACAAACATCCACAAATCCTATCTAATAGGTCAAAGGGCTATAACCACGCACCATGCTCAAACAACACATAAAGCATGCATTAACATTTAATTAATTAAATTCTAAACATTTTAAATTTAATTCTAATTAAAACTGTAAAATAATTTTTGAAAAATTATCGTACGCTCGGGACATCACATGCCACGAACTAAAGCGACTAAGACACGAACCACCATGGTTCGAACCAAAAGCACACGGCTGGACCAATAGTGGGCCTAGGGTTCGAAACCCTAGCCCATGGCCGAGCCATGGCTCGTGCGGCGGCGGCGCTAGGGTTCCAAACCCTAGCCGCCTCGCACCTTCATGCATTTTTTATCGAGCCATCTTGTTTAAACGCCGGAATTTGTTAGCCACGAGTCACGGTCATGCCATGCACGGGGTTCGCTCAACCATCTCGAGCTAAGGGTTCGAAAAACCTTGCTCTCATGTGGTAAAGTTACTAATCCATGCATGCGTGAACCATTATCGAGTCAAAGAGTTCAAAACTCATCCACGTATCAAAACTTTAGAAAATAAGGCGATGATGGCCGAGCCATGCACGGCTATTAGGGTTCGAAACCCTAGCCGTCATGAGCTAGCCGTCACGTCCAATGGGTTCTAAACCCTAATAATTTTCGACACTTCCATGCACATTATTAGCCACAACGATAAGCCATCTCGAGCCAAGGGTTCGAAAACCCTAGCCCTCATGTGGCTAGCCGTGGTGGCATTTGTGATGGTGATGGCCGAAAACTTTATGATATGTTCGATATTCGCCAATTATATCAAATACAATTTACGATGATTTTCAAAAACTAAATATTTATTTCATATCATATATGAATTAAACAGTTTTAAATAGCATGCAATATTAATTCTAATATGATTAACACAATTTAATCACATAAATCCGATATGAGCCTTGTACACGGCTCTGATACCACTGTAAGTAATCCCATGAGCATACAACGCAGCGGAATAAAATTTTAGGATTACAAACCAGCAGATCTATACATAGGTTATCATATCGGATTAAGGTATACGAAGTCTCACCCTTGTAGCGTGTTTGAAGCAGAATCCACGGAGCAGCACCACGTCCTACGCCTTCTCCGAGTCAATAGCAAAACTCAATGGTTTTGCCTCAACGGTATCCACACGATCAAATCGGGTGAAGGGATTTAATAACAAGTTGCTAGACAAGTTATTAAACCGAAACAAGAACACAATCGATTCCAATCGAAAGGCACCATATCACAAAATCCTCTTCGGCTATCACGTGGAAGCCGAGAGCAAAGTTTTTGAGGTTGGAGGCCTGTGCTTCTAGTTTGGTGTAGGTTTAATGATATGAAGTTGTCTTACAATTAAACACCTTGCAATCATATTTATATATGATTAATTAAAGGCTTTCATAAAGCCTCATGGGCTTAAGCCCATGATTTAATTAATCATTATGATTATTAATTAAGACTCCTCTTAATTATTTAATTCATCCATGAATTTAATTTCCCTTCTCGATTTAATCTTTTGTGCGACCCGATAGGATCTTGTAATGTTGGCAGTGACATAAAAATCTCATTTACGTCTCAAGCATTGAGCGGTATCTAGCAACACATCAATGCTACCCAAATTACAAGAATGTCAATGACTCGACATAACCTTTAGAACTTGTGATAATATTAATCATGTAACTTAATCCCTTTGTCCTTTGTGTTTAGATTGAACACGAGTCATGGAATAGTCATACTCGTATATCCAATCTTTATTTCTTGATCCCCAAGTAGAACTAGAATAAACGAATAAGCTCGATATCTCATATCGACTCATTCGAGCATGGCCATGCATTTTAGTTCTCACTTGATCAAGGGCCAACACATCTCCTGTTATATAGGAGGGACAAATCCTATCTCGATCAGTCAACATCCCTCTCTATAAATATAATACCCTGTTACGGGTAACGTTTGACGATATCAAGATACATAACTCCTTATGTTGGGATCTCTGATGATCACAAGTCGTAAGGATTACATACATTATTATCACTATGAGAATTGCATATGACGATCATATAACTATCCATGTTGCATTCTCATGGTGGGTCTGTCCAGTACATCGTTCTCTAACATGTACCCATATGTTGATTTGATATCTCATATCAATGAACAATTCATCGATCAACACATACTAGTCTCTACGTATTATCATTATCCCTTTCATGATAATACTTGACTAGGGACATCTTTAAGAATAATACAATATTATTCTAAGGACATTAACTATATATTAATTCACATGCACAGTTAAAAGAAATAATATATAATAATGAATTGCCATTCATAAAACCATAAACATTGTATGTCTTAAAAATCATCTAATGACTTGTCTTAGGGCATATCCCAACACAACATTTTAAATAGCATGCAATGTTAAATCCTAAATATGATTAAACTATTTTAACCACATAAATCCGATATGAGCCTAGAACCTGGCTCGATGACCACTGTAGTACTCGCATAAGCATACCACGCAGCGAATCGAAATTTTGGATTACTAACCGCGATCTATACTAATGTTATCATATCGGATAAATGATTTACGAATTCTCCCCTTGTAGCTGTTTGAGCAGATTCCACGGAGCACCACTTCCAACGACTCCGATTCACGAGCAACCCTCCAAGGTCATTGCCTCAACGGTTCCACACGATCAAATCGGAAGGGATGTTCAAGAACAAGTGCTAGACTTATTCTTGAACCAAAACCAATCCACGGACAAAACCTATTAACGCACAATCTCCTCCCTAACTAACGCGGAGACGGCGAGAGAGAACTGAGGCGGCGCGATTAGGTCACGCCTCTTGTGGGTGGCCCGAGAGCTCAAGGTTTTTGAGTGGCTAGTTTTAATACAAGTAGATATGTGAAAGATGATTAACAAATAATCAAAACCTGTGATTATATATTAAGGTTTAATTAAGGTTCAGACTAAGTCTTATGGCCCAACCCATGATTTAATTAAAAACCTTTTTATCACTTAATTTAAGACTCTTCTTATTAATTAATTCATCCAATGATTTAATTTCCCTTATCGATTTAATCTTTGTGGCGACCCGATAGATCTTTGGTATGTTGGATTGACAAAAAATCCTCATCTTACGTTACAAGCAAAGAGCGGTGTCTAGCACCACATCAATGCTACCCAATTACAAGAATGTCAATGACTCGACATAACCTTTAGACTTGTGATAATATGAACCATGTAACTTAATCCCTTTTT
>CAJQUN010002751.1:0-22917 GCA_907163345.1 Haberlea rhodopensis | reverse complement strand
TTAGGGTTTAGGGTTTCGGGTTTAGGGTTAGGGTTTAGGGTTTAGGGTTTCGGGTTTTAGGGTTTAGGGTTTAGGGTTAGGGGTTTAGGGTTTAGGGTTTAGGGTTTGGGTTAGGGTTTTTTTTTTTTTCAAAGCCGCCAGTGTCGTGGCGGGGGGTTAGGCAGACCCCTACCCGTTTATTAAACACAAAGAAAAAACATGAGAGGGGGACTATACCAAGACCTCTGAGGAAAAATTACACAAATTTAACCTTAGTGCGTAAATAAGGGACCCCTAATCTATCCAAATTGCAAAGACCACTAATACGAGAGTCTTGAAAATCTCCAGAAAACATAAGAGTACCTCTTTCTTCAAAAGCGCGATTAGCCAAAAGATCAGCAACAGCATTTCCTTCTCGCACAATGTGAGAAATTGAGATTGAATAATCAAGCATAAAGACATTGATACGAGTAACATAACAATATTAAGTACTCCCAACTCGAACAACCTTTGGAAATAATCTTCACAGCAAGTTCAGAATCCGTTTCTACCCATAACGGGAGAAGATGAGATTGAACACAAATCTCAATACCACGTAAAATAGCCAGCAACTCAGCTTTCAGCAGTAGAAGTACCAACTCCAATAATTCAGAATAACCCTTAAGAACCTGACCATCATGGTCACGAATAACACCACCCATCGATGAATCCCCCGGATTCCCACGAGAACACCCATCAGAGTTAAGTTTGAAGAAAACCAAGAGGAGGTTTCAACCACTTAACAATAGTCACCAAAACCGAACGAGAAAACAACCAAGGAATATGCCAAAGTCTAGCCACAAACGAGCAGCCCCTCCAATGTTTAAATTTAAGCATAGGAAAACAAAGACCAAAATGCGTAATAACTTGCTGAATAATACGTTGAGGTGAATGAGCAATACCTCTATGTTTGGAGTCATTACGACAAAGCCATAAAAACCACAAGATGAGGAGAGGAGTCATCTCACGAACATGACCAGAACATCTCCAATCAGCATCAATTTTCCAGGAATAAAAATTAGTAGGATTAGACACACCAAAAATCCTACCAAAATGCTGCCAAACAAACTCAGAGAGAGGGCCTGAGAAGAAAACATGATCCAAAGTTTCTTCAGCATTACAACATTGACATTGCGAAGCTAGCAGAATCCCACGATCCTTGAGCACCTCATCTAACGGTATTTTCCGCTGAAAAAACCTCCAACAGAAGAAAGAGATCGTCGGAGACAAAGCCTTGAACCAACAAGGAACAAAGACAGAATTATGAATCTTGGGAATTCTAACCAAATCCCAAGCCGATCTGGTGGAGAAAAGACCATTGGAACTATGTTTCCAAATCAACTTGTCAGAGGAACCCCGAATAGGAACCTGAAGAATCAAATGATGAATATCCACAGGAACCACTTGAAGAAGTCGATCAACATCCCAAACATGATTGTCCCAGAAAGCATTAACTTTAACACACGAAGGTCCGGAAACTGGACAAGAGAAGCTAAAGGACCTTGAGGCAACCAGGAATCATACCAAAATGAGATATCCCCAGCTCCAATAGCCCAACCAATTCCAGGTTCAGCAATCGATCGAATTTGAAGAAGCCTGCGCCAAGAAGGAGATATAATACCCTTCATAGGGATAGCCGCTGGAGAAGATAAGCCACAAATATTTAGCATACAAGAAAGTAGCCCATAGAGAATCCTGAGAGCGAAATCGAACCCAAAGTTTGATAGAAAATGCCTTCATAACATCCTTCAAACGACGAAATCCCAACCCACCCTCAATGGTAGGGAAGCATATATCTTTCCAAGCTATCCAATTAATCCTTTTGGAAGAGGATTTCGAACCCCATAAAAAATTGGCACATATCATTTCCAATTGATGCAAGATTGCACCAGGGGGTTGAAGTACCTGAAAAAGATACAACGGCAAAGAGGCAAGCACACTTTTATCAGAACCATGCGACTGCCAGGAGATAACACAGATAATTCCCAACCTTGTAGACGGCTACGAGCCTTAAGAAGCAAGGATTGAAAATAAATGCCCTTCGAATTACCAGTAAACAAGGAGCACCCAAATAAGTCATAGGGAAAGTACCAATAGAGAAACCAGTAATACCACTATAACGAGCCAACCTAGAATGCGAACAAGATGAAGCGCAAAATAAGTTGCTCTTAAAGGAATTCACAAGCTGCCCCGAACAAGCCTCATAATGGTCAAGAAAAGATTTAATCTTAGTAACCGAAGACAGGGATCCATTACAAAAAATGACAATGTCATCAGCATAGGCCAGGTGAGAGATGCGAGTACGACATCCAGACGAGAAGAACATATTAGAATGTTCGAGAAAAACCTTGTCTAAACCACGAGATAAATACTCAGCAGCAAGAATGAATAATAAAGGGGATAAAGGATCCCCTGACGAAGGCCTCGCTTCGATTTGAAGAACCCAGAAACCACACCATTAACATTCACAGAGAACCAACAATTGGAAACACAACGATTGATAATACCAGTAAAAAAGGGAGAGAACCCAAAGGCATTCAACATCCGCTCCAAGAAGTCCCATTGCACTCTATCATAAGCTTTAGCCATGTCAAGTTTAATAGCCAAATTACCCCCACGCACAGGATCATTAATTCTATGAATGAGCTCCTGAGCTAATAAGATATTGTCCGAAATAAGTCTACCACGAACAAAACCACTCTGAGAAGAGGAGATCAGATTGCCAATAAAAGAATTCAACCGAGTTGTAAAGAGCTTAGTAATGATCTTATTAGAGACATTACACAAGCTAATCGGCCTAAAATCTGACCATCGTTGGGCATTGTCAGATTTAGGAATGAGAACAATCGTGGTGGCCGTAAAGCTCCGAGGCAAATGAGAACCATTAAAGAAATCAATGACTGCTTCATAAACATCTTGAGCAATAATATCCCAACAGGTTTTATAGAATAAAGCAGAAAAGCCATCCGGCCCAGCAGCACTATCAGACTTCAGGAGAAAACCACATCCTTAACTTCATCAATACTCGGGACCCTCCCAATAAAAGAATTATCAGCCTCTGTGACCAAAGAAGGAATGCAATCCAGGTGCGGATAATTAAGCACAGAAGGTTCACCAACTAAAAGATCTTCAAAAAACTTAGCACCAGATTCCTGAATCAATAAAGGATTCTCAAGGCACTGACCATCCTCCCAAATGCGAAAGATCTTAGTGTTCGAACGCTTTTTATTCACCATATTATGAAACAGCTTAGTATTACGCTCTCCTTGCACCATCCAATCAGAAGAAGCCTTCTGTTTCCAAAAGATTTCTTCCATATTCAAAACAGCATTAAGGTTCAACTGACAGTTCATAAGAACTTCTTTAAGAGCATCAGAAGGATCATAATCATAAGCAGATTGAGCATCAGAAAAGGAACGTTCAGCGCTGCAGTAATCTTGTCAAAGATATTCCCAAAAACATCCTGATTCCACCACTTGAGATGAGTCTTCAACCGTTTAAGTTTCTCAGCCAATTTAGGCATACCAAAAGAAACACAAGGATTAAACCAATTGAGCCTCACTGTCTGAAGAAATCCCTCATGTTTAATCCACATATGCTGGAACCGAAAAGAAAATGAAAGGTAGGTCGGAAGAAAGGGAGCAGATATAAACAGCGGACAATGATCAGAATTAAGCCTGCTAAGGTGTTCAACTTTGAAAGCATTAAAAACCAAGCTCCAAGAAGACGATATCAACACACGATCCAAACGCTTCCAAACGCGACCATTGGTCCAAGTAAATCGATCACCAACATAACCAGCATCAATCACACCAACATCAGAAATAAAATCATTAAAATCAGACATAGCACCAGTACGAGATATCAAACCAGGGGTATGATCTTCCAAAGCAGCAATACAATTAAAATCACCACCAATAATCCAAGGGCAATCAGAGGGAGGTTTAACCGAAGTAAGAGCATCCCAAAGACTAAATCGCAAAGCTCTATCACAGCTAGCATAAACAAAAGAAACAAACAAACTACAAGGAAAATTCAGAGAATCCATCTTCACATGAAGAACCTGAGCATGGTCTAATAAAACCTCCACATGTAAGGAAGAATCCATGAATAACCAATTTTACCGGACACATTAGAAATAACTTGGTGGAAACCAAGATTGCGAGCCAGCAAAGGATCCCTAGAGATAAAAGGTTCCAAAACAGCCACAAAATTCAACTTATGCAACTTCTTAAAATACAGGAGGCTCAATTGAGATTTACGATTACCAATACCACGAATATTCCAGATTAAACCTTTCATTGAGAAGAAGATGAGGCAGCCTGATGCTTAGCTTGACTACGAGTTAGGCGCACAGTTTGTTTATCATGTCCTTGAGGAGGAATAAGATCTTCCAAAGGAAGATGATGATCAACCAACAACATCATTGAGATTATTCGGAATAGACAAGCTCTTAGCTAAAGAAGATGGACCAGGTTGATCACAAGAAGGATCAACCGGAATGGAAATAAGCTTGGAAGCCAATACATTGCTATTTAAACCAACACGTCCCAATGAAGGATCAAAATTACCCAACTTTAAATCAATAGCTCCCGGAATATAAACATACGGATTAGCAACCTCCACATCCTCAACAATAAATTCATTTAAACCCAAAGGACCATGGATAGTTTTAGTAGGAGCAAGATCATTCCTCGGCAATGATGATTCCGAGACATCATTTGAAGCACTCGTGTCTAAAGAGGAAGATAAAAAATTCGAAACCTCCTTATTCAAAGCACATAAATGATCAACAATCGGTTGAGAAGGATCAAGAGAGAGCAGTAGCTAACTTTTTAAGCGACGCATTAATTGATTCCGAAGGAACATTAGGAACATCATCAAAAGCTAGGGTTTCAAAGCGATTCGAAATATTCTTCCCATTAACCATCACCCCAACATCACCATGAATACAAGCATGAACATTCTTTGAATGAGGAGACAATTTATCAGAAATAGAAGATGAACCAACCTTCCCTTGACGGCCGATAGATGGAGGAGGCGATGAAGATCCCTTGTTAAGATTTCGAAGAGGATCATTTCCATGAGGTCCAAAGTATTGGCCAGCCACATCTCTAACTGGAAGAGATTCATGCACATGCGCAGCATCATCCTTCGAAGAAGAAGCAAATTTTCCGACAAGAGGTGATCCCGAGTATTGCCATCATTAATAATAATATGCTCATGAACATGCTGCATGGGATCATTACACGTTTAGCATTAAGGACATTTCGAAGATCACCTGGCGGCGGAACAGGAACATTTGGACGTCGCTTTGGCTACTAGGGAGATCAAGAGGACTAACCGGATGCGAAGGCCACCGAACACACGAGAATGGGCTAAACGAGGTGAAAGAATTTTAAAGTTCAAAGGCTTATTATCTTTAAAATTCTCAAAGATGGAAATGAAGATGATCTTTTCAAGGAAGGAACAATATCATCATTTTCCTTAACAGAGATAATGGTAATTTCCTTCAAAAGAGAAGTAGGTAAATCCAAAGATTTATCTAGACGATGCAAGTGTGAAGGGGATAAGGAAGGAGGAGAAGAACCTGGATTAAGGCAAGGAGCATCAAAAACCCTTTCCACAATACCATCCAAACCGAACTCAAATGACCACCATTACCAGCGACAATGCCATCATCCAACAAGCCCGCAGCCAACCCACCATCGACTTACTCCAAACCCGAGGACAAATCTCCGCCAATAACCTTACCGCCATCACCAGCCAAAACACCCTCAACGGCACCAATCTCACCATCCAAACCAAGCTTTCTTCAAGATATTCCTTAAATCATTGTTGACTTTATCCTCCGCTAGCTTGGCCTTCTTGCAAACGTTAATATCATGCCCAAAAGCCCGGCATGTAGAACAATACCGAGGAAGATTTTCATACACAACATCTTGTAAGAAAAGATCATCACCAACCAAGATTTACATGAGAAGGCCTAGGCAAGGCCATGTCAATTTCAACACAAACACGAGCAACTGACGGTCGTGTTTTACGCTTCGTGGCATTATCAATGCAAATATGCTTGCCTACCAATTCACTAATCGACAAAAGCACATTATAATCAAAAAAGTGAATAGGCAAGTCAATGAAGCTCACCCAAACCGGCACAACGGAAGGTTCTTCGTTGTAATCAAATGAGGGAGTCCATTTGAAAACCTTCATAGGTTGTCCTGCAATTTTCCAAATCCGACATGACCAGATATGACTGTAATCCTCCTTATTCTCAACTTGGATAAGAACAAATCCTTTTTTAACGCACCCACCGAAACATGCCCTTTGAAAGAAATAGCAGCAAAAGATTTACGAATATCTTCAAGTTTGGGTTTACGTTGGAAAAATTCCCAAGTAAAGCAAACTCGAAAGGCTTAGAAAGTTTTGTTGCTTCATCCAGGGTAAAACAAACAGTTCGAACCCCATCGATTAGAGTAGGGAACGAAACGGGACAATAGGATTTGAAGGGATTGACACCGGATTGATATTGGACAACGGCTTGAAAAGCGAGGTAAAAGGACGTTTAGTATAAAATTGAGGGTGCGGAATAGGTTTGTGGTCGACGGAGCCACCATGGGAAGCGGCGGCGCCGGCGAAATCAAGGATGAAGGTGGCGGAGAAGAACAAAATCCTACTTTTTCCGGCGAACCACAATTGGACGGCACCTGCGCCTTCAATGACGGAATTGGTTCCACAATTGGACTACCCATGTCCCCAACAGTGTTTGTACCAAAGGAATTTGAAAGCAACGTACCGGAATAACGGCAATCGACGCTTGAATTTGCGGCAATTAGGGTTCCAGCAGGCGCGGCGGCGGTAGATCTAAAATTCACGGCGGATGACTGCACAATCGAGCCCGAGTGTTGAGGGGTTTTGATCGTCTCAGTGTTGCGGTTCCAGATCTGGTCTTGGTTACCGGAACGGTTGTCGGAATAAGGCTGAACGGCGGTGGACAAAAAAGCGGCGGAATTAGGCGGAACTTCAGATCGCCTTTTGGCTGGCGAAACGGACGCCGACAATGTTGGGGCATGGTTGGCTGAGATCGTCTGAGGAAGGCGGTCAGGTGAGGTGGACGTAGCAGTGTTTTCATGGCCGGAATCCAGCAAATCGGCGAGAGGCGCAAGTGAGGCGGTTTCAGGCGAAACTTTAGGGTTAGATTTGGATGGGTTACCGTGCTCCGATTGGCATGAAACTTGGACAGAATTGTCGCCTGGTTGAGACGAGTCATGCAGTGGCGGCGGCCGGCGCCGGAGCGGCGGCGGCATGGCCGGCGAAGGGGAATCAGATATTGGCGATTTTGGGACGATTTTGGGTTATATTTTTGGAGAGCATTTTATTTCAAAAAATCAATATTCAAAGATATAATAACAAGATTTAGGGTTTAGGGTTTAGGGTTTAGGGTTAGGGTTTAGGGGTTAGGGGTTTAGGGTTTAGGGGTTTAGGGGTTAGGGGTTGGTTAGGGTTTCGGGTTTGGGGTTTGGGGTTTGGGTTTGGGGTGGTTTTGGTTTTAGGGTTTTTGGGTTTTAGGGTTAGGGTTTAGGGTTTAGGGTTTAGGGTTTAGGGTTTTTTTTTTTTTTTTTTTTTTTTTAAAGAAAGTGGCATGTAGCCACGAAATATATAACAAAAGCAAAAGAGGAGGGGGACTAGACCAAAACCTCCTCGAAACAGACCGAGTTTACCTAAGAAAAGGAAAGCAAGAAAAAAAGGTAAATCACCACAAACATAGGGGGTGAAAGACAGTAAAATAAGACAAGAGTAATAAATGAAACAACCTATCAACAGAGATGGAACAACAGAGGACTCTCGACGAAAGCCTACAGGGAGCGTACCAGTCGATGAGCCAACACACGAGGAAACAACTAGATAACATGTATGGGGAAAGGCTCCGACCCACACTCAAAACCAGCAGAGTAAACCATGCACATGTGAGGGTGCATACGCCAAGTAGAAGGGTGAGAGAGGGTGTCTGGGCCCACCCTGATCCCAGGTGGCATACAACGCGTATAGCAGGACATAATACGTATCTGAACCAAACAAACTGAAGCAGAGTAGCAAACAATCGTCACAAAAAGGAGGGTGTCTGTGCCCACCCAGCCCAACCAAAGCAAGCAGAAGCAATGTAGCCCAGAGATCAAAGGTGAAGTAACACAGATAAGCAGTAGTGGAATCAGTGATCGGTGAGAGAGGGTGTCTGGGCCCACCCTGATCCCAAGTGGCATACCTAGCGCAATGGATGCAGAATGCGTGTCTGGTCCCACAAACAAAGAAGCAGCAGTAACAAACAGTCTTCACGAGAGGAGGGTGTCTGTGCCCACCCAGCCCCAACCGAAATCATGCAGCAGGAAATAAGTCAAGGGGCATAGGTGAAGCAACACATCGACCCAGCAGGCATGAGGAAGAGGGTGTCTGAAACCCACCCTGATCCCAAGTAGAACGCAAGAAGAATCCAGAAAGAGACACTGGACACAAGCAGACAGAAACAGCAGCAAAGACCGCCAAAAAACCGAGAGGGAGAAAGAGGGGAGAAAAAGAACGAACCGAAAGAAGGTTGAGACAAGCATGAAAAAAGCATGCGGGTCCAACGAAGAAAGAGAAGAAAAGAAAGCTGAAAAAGAGGAAAAAGAAAAAAGAAAAGAAATAGAAAACAAAGGGAAGAAAAAGAAGAACGAGAGAGACTCAAGACAACCACTAAAAAACAAATTAGAAAGGGAGGGGGAAAGAAAGGGGCAAAGAGAGGGAACACGAAGGGGTAGTGGTGACGAAAAAAGAAATACAAAGAAGAACAAGAAAGGAAAATCGATTTTTTTTTTTTTTTTTTCAACGAGTACGTAAGTATGGAATCCCAGATCTATCAGAGCGAGCCAAACGAAGAATATGGTCTGGTAGATGGTCTCCGGGCTCGAATCTGAACTGTCTATCAAGATGGGGAAAGTTGGCCAATGCGTCGGCCACAGAGTTGCCCTCGCGATAAATATGTGTGAAATGAAACGGTCGTCCCTGAATGAGCAGGTGTATCCTCGATAAAATGTGGTCCAGATCCCAGCTAGCACGGCGAGAACTCAAAAGCTGAAGGACAGTCTGAGAGTCTGTCTCTATCCACAGGGGGAAAAGATTCAAGTCCGAGCACAACAGAATGCCTCGCCAAACCGCCAATAACTCTGCCCGAGCGTTAGAACCCATGCCGATGAACTCACAGAAGAAAGCAACAATATGACCACAAGAATCACGGACGAGTCCCCCAACAGAAGAATCCCCAGGATTGTCACGAGAGCTGCCATCAGTGTTGAGCTTGAAGATGTGAGGTGGAGGTTTCAGCCACCGAAGAATGGTAAGCTGACGGGCCTGGAGGGTGGGGACGAAAATGCCCAATTGTCGGGCGACGTCCGAAAAACCTTTCCAATGGGAAGGTTAAAAAAGAGAGGCGAAGAGAGGAGCTGGAGGTAGGAAATGATTCTAAACCTGATAGAAGCAAAGGAGACTGTGAGACGACGGTGTTTAGAATCATTCCTCGCAAGCCAGAGGAACCAGAGAATAATGAACGGCATGTGCTCCCGTATGTGACCACGGGAGGACCAACGCAGTCCAAGCTTCCATGCGCTGATGAATAGAGAGAGGTCAGCGGTATCAGGAAGAGGAACGCGGAAGAGGTGACTGAAGAAGATCCAGATCTGGCGGGCATGATGACAGTGAATGAATAGATGAAGGAAACTCTCAGTAGAACCGCAGCCCTGGCATTTGGAGACGATGGAAACGCCTTTCCTTGCAGGACGTCATCCACGGGAGCCAACGATGCCAGAAACGCCAGATAAAGATGGACATAGTGGGGAGTGATGCACCTGCTCCAGGAGGGGTTGAGGATATCACTCGGGGCCTCTCGCAAACGGAGCGACTCCCAGGCAGATTTCAGACTGAAGATGCCGTCAGGACTAAGAGACCATAAGGGAAAATCCTGACGATCAGATAAGATAGGAACCTGGGAGATGTGTCGATAGCCACGGACGACGGGACGACAGAACAAAGCAGATCGAAATCCCAGGAGGTCACGGAAAAAAAAGAGGAGACCGTGGCAGCTCGATCACCCCGGACGACAAGGCTCGTGGACAAGGGGCAGTCAAGCAGCCAAGAGTCATCCCAGAAAGAGATATGTCCCGAGCCAAGTCGCCAACGAATCGCGGCGTCAGCCCTAGAGCGATTATGTAACAAACGCCTCCAGATGGGCGAGATAGTGCCGCGGGAGACAACGATAGAGGGATGCTGGGAGTAGTAGCAGTATTTCTATGGAGGAAGTGAGCCCATAAAGATTGCTGAAGCCTGAAGTGGAACCAAAGTTTCATAGAGAAAGCGTCCACCACATCTTCAGCCGGCGAAAACCAAGGCCCCCTTCATCAGTAGGGAGACAGGCCCGAGACCAGCGGGCCCAATGCCAGCGAGAATGTAATGGCCGGAACCCCAAAGGAATTTATTAAAAAGAAGTTCGAGCTTGTGAATGATGATGAGCGGAGGCTGAAGCACCTGTGGAACAAATAGATGGGCATGGAGGCGAGAACACTCTGGATAAGGATCCTCCTACTACCCGGAGAAAGAGTGCGGGTTTCCCACCCATCCAGCCGTTGGCGAATGGCTTGTAGAAGAGGGGCAAAAAGGGACGATTTCCTATTGCCCCGATACAAGGGGACACCCAGGTACTTGATAGGCAGAGTGGCTTCAGAGAAGTCGGTGAGCCGAAGAAGGCGCGAGCGCTGACGCGCGGTACTCGAAGGCGGTATAATGATCGAACTTTTAGTCAAGTTGACGCATTGGCCCGAACAATTCTCGTAGGCATGAAGAAAATCCATGAGAATCGAAATTCCACGAGAAGAAGATCCGTTAGAAAAAAGGATGATGAAGTCATCAGCGTAAGCTAAATGAGAAACAACGACATCACAACCAGAACGGTAAGAAAGGGAGGGATGAATGGAGGAAAGACGATTGAGACCACGGGACAAGTATTCCGCCCCAAGGACGAAGAGAAGAGGCGAAAGAGGGTCACCCTGACGCAGGCCACGTTGGACTTGAAGAAGCCAGCTGATGAGCCATTGATATTAACCGTGAACCAGCAATTGGAGATGCAAGCATCAATCAATCGAAGGACGGTGCGGAGAAACCTAGCCGGCACAAGAGTTGAAGGAGGAATGACCATTGAACCCGATCATAGGCCTTAGCCATATCGAGTTTCATGATGACATTCCCCCCACGAATAGGCAAGTCCAAACTATGAACCAGTTCCTGGGCCAGGAGGATATTATCGGATATGGAACGACCCGGAACAAAGGCACTCTGGTTCGGAGAGATAAGAGAAGAGGCCACAGTTGACATCCTGGAATAAAGAAGCTTGGAGATGATTTTGTTCGTAACATTGCACAAGCTGATGGGACGGAATTCCGACCAAGACTGAGCCCCCTCGCATTTGGGCAGGAGGACAAGGGTAGTGGACGTGAAGCTGCGAGGCATCGGGTGACCCTGAAGAAGTCAAGAGCAGCCTCAAAAACATCAAGTTGGACAATGTCCCAACAATGCTGGAAAAAGGCCGAGGAGTACCCGTCGGGGCCAGCAACGCTATCTCGAGAAATCGAGAAAAACGCTGAACGGACCTCGTCCAAGGTGGGAGGGGCGCAAAGTTGAGAGTTCACCTGATCAGATATAGCAGGGGTGAAGTCCGACAGATCAGGGGAATTGAGCGGAAATGGATCACCAGTCAGGAGATGCTCAAAGAAGACGGACCCAGAGGCATGGATTTGGGCAGGGGTAGAGAGGCAGACCCCCTGGTCCCAGATCCGGAAGATGTGATTGCGGACCCGTTTCTTACGCACCATGTTGTGAAAGAGCTTGGTGTACGCTCACCATCAACCAACCAGTTGCAAGCGGCTTTTGCTTCCAGAAGTCCTCTTCCATAGAAAGAGTACGAGCAAGGTCAGCATTGCATTGGAGAGGTGAGTCCAATGAGCCTCGGGAGGAGAGGCTAGACAAGCAGTTTCGGCAAGCTGCACAGCCATATTTACCTCATCAAGCCGGGCATGAAGGTTGCCGAAAACATCAGAATTCCACCACTTGAGATGGTGTTTGAGACGCTTGAACTTGGCCGCAAGCTTAATCATACCCTGGAAAGGGCAAGGGAGAAGCCAATTAAGACGGACAGTTTGAAGGAAGTTGTGATGACGGGTCCACATGCTCTGAAACCTGAAGGAGGAAGGACCCGGGCAAAGACGGGGCAGAGAGATGAGCAAAGGGCAGTGGTCCGAGAAGGAACGCGGCAAGTGCTGAATCCGGATGGAGTTGAAATGATCACCCCAATCACCAGAAATGAAAACCCGATCAAGCCGCTTCCAGACAGATTTGTTCGTCCAAGTGAAAGACGAACCCTCGAACCCCGCATCCAAGAGAGCAGAGTCTGTAATGAAGTCATTAAAGTCATCCATGGGGCGGGGCGACCCCCGGAAGTACCATGACACTCAGCAGCAGAGCGCACCACATTGAAGTCGCCGCCTAGAAGCCAAGGACCCTGGTCGGGCTTGGCCAGAAGGAGGGCCTCCCAGAGGGGGCGGCGGCGAAGGTAGTCACAATGAGCATGCACAAACGAGCAAAAGACAGGGGAAGGAGAAAGGGGGCAGAGAGCGAAGGTGGACGAACTGCTCCTGATCAATGAGGCAATCTGCCTGCAGATCCGCAGCAAGAAAGACCCATATGTCACCGGAAACATTGGCAAAAACACGGGCGAAACCAAATCTCCGGGCCATATGGGTGGGATCTAAGTCAATTTTGGGTTCAATGAGAACTAAAACGTGCACCGGATTAAGCTTCACTAAAGAGCGAAGGTGTCTTTGGGATTGCTTATTACCGATCCCCCTTACATTCCATATGAGGCAATGCATCAAAAGGGAGTGGGTGGTGGGCTCGAAGGTTTCCGTTGCCGGCGGCGAGGGCGCTCGGTGTCGGAGTTTTTTCTCTTGAGGGCGAAGCTAGAACTGAGAAGGGTAGGATCAATCATAGTGAGATCCAAGCCATCACAAGAAGCAGACGACCGTAACGCAACCGAGTCACTATCGATTCCTGTGTGGGAGGAGACGACAACAGAGAGCGGGAAGGTGAGAGTCAACCAAACCCTCTATCGCAGAGGAAATGGATAAGTCGGGGGAGGGGGGGGGGGGGGAGATGGGCTGAAGAGGGTAGCCTGGTTCAGTGTACATACGTCCTGAACAGAGCCATCTAGAGTAGTGTCCTGGACGGAAGCCATCTCCTGGGCCCAAGATTGAGGAGGAAGTGGATGCAGGAGCTTCGAAGGAGGCTCCGGGGGCTCAGGAGGAGACTGATGGACCATGGAAGGAATGACCTGGGGCTGTGAAGGGGAGGCAAGGACAACTGGAGGGGTCATCACAGGAAAGGAAGAGGAAACTGGTTCCTTGCCTGGGCGGTGTGGAAAAGTTTCCACACTGGGGGACTCAGATGGGAGCCCAGAGGAAGTGGGCTCCACAGAAGCAGACATGAACGAGTCTTGAGAAGGAGTCTTGGGTTTGCCACGACGCCTTTGACGGTGTCGTGAAGAGGTGGATTTGGAGGTGCTAGGAAGGGAGGCAGCCGATAAGGGGCGTAGAGCTGGGGTTGTCCAAAGAGTCTAAATCATGTAAGACTGCAAATGGATTGGAGGACCCCAAGGGAGTGCGAGATGAGGTGGAAGGGTGCATACCAGAAGAGGGAGATTTGGACTGATGAAAGGAGTAGTTTTGGATTGAGGGGGGCGTGAGTGGGAGGGGGACCAGGGGCGGAAGCAACATGTGTGGGGTTAGGGTTAGGGTTAGGGTTTAGGGTTTAGGGTTTAGGGTTTAGGGTTTAAGGGTTTGGGTTTAGGGTTTAGGGTTTTTTAGGGTTTTTTTTTATCAAAGCCGCCAGTGTCGTGGCGGGGGGTTAGGCAGACCCCTACCCGTTTATTAAACAAAAGAAAAACATAAGAGGGGACTATACCAAGACCTCTCAGAAAAAGTTACACAAATTTAACCTTAGTGCGTAAATAAGGGACCCCTAATCTATCCAGATTACAAAGACCACTAATACGAGAGTCTCGGAAATTTCCAAAAATCGAAAAAGGACCTCTATCTTCAAAAGCTCGATTAGCTAAAAGGTCAGCAACAGCATTTCCTTCCCGCACAATGTGAGAAATATATATAGAATGTTCAAGCATAAAAGCATTGATACGAGTAACAATATTCAAGAAATCCCAACTCGAACAACCTTTGGAAATAATCTTGACAGCAACTTCAGAATCCGTTTCAACCCATAACGGGAAAAGATTAAATTGAACACAAACCTCAATACCTCGTAAAATCGCCAGCAACTCAGCTTGTAGCGAAGTACCAACTCCAATAAATTCAGAGAAAAACCCCTAAAAACATGACCATCATGGTCACGAATAACACCACCCAACGAAGATTCCCCCGGATTACCCCGAGAGCACCCATCAGTGTTTAATTTGAAAAAACAATGGGAGGTTTAATCCACCTAACAATTGAGACTGAAACTTTACGAGAAAACGACCAAGGAATGTGCCAAAGTCGAGCCACAAAAGAACAACCCATCCAGTGTTTAAATTTGAGCATCGAAAAACAGAGACCCAAATAATGAACCACTGCTGTGTATAATGCGTTGAGGAGAAGAAATAGTACCTCGATGTTTAGAGTCATTGCGGCTAGTCCATAAAAACCAAAGGATAAGAAAAGGGATCATTTCACGAACATGACCCTTAGCTCGCCAATCATCATCAATTTTCCATGAATAAATATCAGAAGGATGAGAAACACCAAAAATATTACCAAAATGATGCCACACCACCGTAGAAATAGGACCCGAAAAGAAGACATGATTCAAATTTTCTTCCTCCTCACAACATTGACATTTAGAAGCTAAAAGAACTCCTCTACCCTTGAGCACCTCGTCCAAGGGAAACTTACGTCGGAAAAACCTCCAGCAGAAAAAAGAGATCGTCGGGGTCAGAGCTTTATTCCAACATGGAATGGCAACTGGCTGATTAGGCTTCCGATGTCTAACCAAATCCCAAGCAGATTTAGTAGAAAAGAGGCCATTAGAACTATGCTTCCAGACCAAAAAATCAGAGGTTATACCTCGAATAGGAACTTGAAGAATCAATGTAAGAATATCAACATGAACCACATTGAGCAATCTAGTAACATCCCCACGAATAATTCTCCCAAAAAGCATTAACAGGGACACAAGGATTACCAGTGACAGGACATAGCGAAGCCAAAGGCCCTTGTAACAGCCAAGAATCAAACCAAAATGAAACAGAACCTGCACCAAGAGTCCATCCAATTCCAGGCTCAGCAATTGAGCGAATTTGAAGCAATCTACGCCAAGAAGGAGATATATGACCATTCAACGGAATAATCGCCGAGAGAGAGAGTGAGCGCAATATTTAGAGTACAAAAACTTCGCCCATAAAGAATCCTGGGAGCGAAACCGAACCCAAAGCTTTATAGAGAAAGCTTTCATAACATCTTTTAATCTTCTAAACCCCAAACCACCTTCAATGGTAGGGAGACAAACATCCTTCCAAGAAATCCAATGGATCTTATTATTAGAAGTCTTAGTACCCATAAAAATCTAGCACAAATCATTTCCAACTGGTGCAATATAGCTCCTGGCGGTTGAAGGACCTGGAAGAGATATAATGGCATAGAACTCAATACACTTTGAATCAAAACCATTCTGCTACCAAGAGATAACACAGAAAATTCCCATCCTTGAAGTCGAGTACGAGCTTTAAGAAGCAAGGATTGAAAGTAAATGTTCTTCGAGTTACCAACAAATAGAGGAGCACCCAAGTAAGTCATTGGAAAGCATCCAATAGAAAATCCTGTAAGTCCACTAATACGAGATAATCGGGGTGTTGGTGCAAGAAGAAGCACAATAAAAGCTGCTCTGATTAATGATTAATAAGTTGACCTGAACAAGCCATATAATGCTCAAGAAAAGATTTGATCTTCTTAACCGTAGACAAAGATCCATTAGAAAAAATCACAATATCATCAGCATAAGCTAAGTGGGTAAGGCGAATGGAACAACCAGACGAGTAAAACATACTAGTATGCTGGAGAAACAAGCTGTCCAAGCCTCGAGATAAATACTCTGCAGCAAGAATGAATAATAATGGGGATAAGGGATCCCCCTGCCGAAGACCACGGTTAGATTTGAAGAAGAAAGAAGAAACCAGAAATAACCATTAACATTAACTGAAAACCAACAGTTGGAAACACATCGATGAATAATGTTAGCAACCGAAGAAGAGAATCCAAATGCCAATAAAATTCTTTCCAAAAAATCCCAACTGACTCGATCATAAGCTTTAGCCATATCAAGTTTGAGAATCATGTTCCCCCCACGCACAGGAACGTTAATCCTATGAACAAGCTCCTGAGCTAATAATATGTTATCCGCAATAACTCTCCACGAACAAAACCACTTTGAGATGAAGAGATCAAATTGCCAATAAAAGAATTCAACCTAATTGTAAGAAGCTTGGTAATGATCTTATTGGATACATTACACAAACTAATAGGTCTAAAATCTTTCCATTGTTGCGCATTGTCAAGTTTAGGAATTAGAATGATCGTAGTTGCCGTAAAGCTCCTCGGCAAGGAAGCACCATTAAAGAAATCAATAACAGCATCATAGACATCAAGAGCAATAATATCCCAGCAAGCTTTATAAAACAGAGCAGAATAACCATCAGGACCTGCAGCACTATCTGTTTTTAATGAGAAAATCACCTCTTTAATCTCTTCGATACTAGGAGCCTTACCAATACACTGATTATCGCCATCAGTAACAAGAGAAGGAATACAATCCAGATAAGGCCAGTTGAGGGCCGAATGCTCACCCACTAAAAGGTCCTCAAAGAACTTTGCACCAGATTCTTGAATCATTAAAGGGTTTTGCAGACAACACCATCATCCCAAATGCGAAAGATTTTATTTTTAGATCGTTTCTTATTCACCATATTATGGAATAGTTTGGTATTACGTTCTCCCTCAACCATCCAATCAGCAGAAGCCTTTTGTTTCCAAAAAATCTCTTCCATATTTAACGCTTCATTAAGTTGAAGTTGACAATTATAAAGAGAGTCTTTGTGATCAACCGAGGGGACAAAGTCATAGGCTGCTTGAGCATCAGCAAATCTACTCTCAGCCACCTTAACATTAGCAAATATATCTCCAAAGACCTCTTTATTCCACCACTTTAAATGACTTAAGTCTTTTAAGTTTTCAGCAAGTTTAAACATCCCAGAAGAAGAGCATGGATTAAACCAGTTGAGCCTGACCGTTTGAAGAAATCCCTCATGCTTAACCCACATATGTTGAAATCTAAAAGAGAACGTAGGTTTAGGCAGGAAATGAGCTGATATAAATAAAGGACAGTGATCAGAATTGATCCTGCTAAGATGTTCCACTTTGAAAGCATTAAATACAGAACTCCAAGCAGAAGACAACAGCACTCGATCTAAACGTTTCCAAAACGACCATTAGTCCAAGTAAAGTCGAAATCGATCCCAACATAACCAGCATCAAGCACGCCAACATCAGAAATGAAATCATTGAAATCAGACATAGCACCAGAACGAGAAGGCACCCCAGGAGAATGATCATCCAACGAAGCAATACAATTAAAATCACCCCCAATGATCCAAGGACATTCAACAAGAGGTTTAATTGAAGTAAGAGCCTCCCAAAGACACAATCTCATATTCCGATCACAACTAGCATAAACAAATGAGACATACAAAGAGCAAGGAAAAGACAAGGAATCCAACTTCACATGCAGTAACTGAACATGATCCAATATAACCTCCACTTAATAGAGTAATCAGTAAATAGCCAAATTTTACTAGATATGTTCGAAAGAACCTGGTGGAATCCAAATTGTCGAGCCATCAAAGGATCCTTAAGAGGAATGAAAGGTTCCATAATAGCCATGAAATTTATCTTAAGAGACTTCCTTAAGTAGTGAAGACTCATTTTAGAATTATTATTCCCAATCCCTCTAATGTTCCAAATAAGACCTTTCATTGGAAAGAAGATGAGATAGATTGTTGCTTGGCTTGGCTACGAGTTAGACGAGAATTTGGCTTATCCCCAATATTAAGGGGAGGGACCTCCTCGGAGGAAGAAGGAACCATCAAAATCATATCATTGAGGTTACTAGGGATACAAATTCTTGGCTAAACGAGAAGAACCAACAAGCTCATTATTAGGATCAATGGGAAGCGTAATGAGCTTAGAAGCCAAAACAGAATTTGGAAGCTCACTCAAAACCTTAGCTGGAACAAAAGAACTACCCAAATTTAGATCAATAGCACCAGGGAGTTTCAAAGGAGGAATAATTTCTACAACATCCTCGATAACCATGTGGGGGATATTAGAATCATCTAGAACCAAAGCACCATGAGAAGGATTAGCAAAACCCGAGGCATTCCCAATGAAGGATTCGAAATTTCATTAGAAGAACATGTAGCAGATGAGCTAGTAAGGAAATTAGAGACTTCCTTATTGAGAGTACACAACTGGTCGGTGATCAAGTCCGGGTGAGAATTTAGAACAGAATCAGAGGCCAACTTATGGATCGAAATATAATGGAATTCGTACAATTCTTGTTTATATCATCAAGAATTAATGGTTCAAATCGGTTGGCAGTAGCATTGCCATTACAAGATAAAGATTTAGAGCCAAATCCATATGCTTCCCAGGAGATAAACTTTGGGAATTGATAAGCAATTGATCAAAAGAAGGAGAAACAACCAACCTTCGCCATTCCACCAAGAGGTGCTGCATTCGAGTTACCTCCTTTGAAAGAATTCCGCAATTGTTCATTTCCATGAGGACCAAGGTAAGATCCAGCCACAGCACGTACAGGAGAAGATCCATGCACAAGATATGTTCTGTCTTCGAAGAAGAAGCATTATTGTCCGGCAAGCGATTATCCGGGGAAATTATCATCATGAAGCTGATTATGCTCATGGACAGGCTGCACAAGATCTTCACCACGTTTGGAATTAATAACTAACTGTAAGATCATTAGGCGGCGCGGCACTGGAGCGTTCGGCCGTCTCTTAGGCCAATTAGGTTTAGGGTTTGCACCATTAACATAACATTCCAAGACCGAATGACCAACATGATTGCAATCCATGCAATATTTGGCGACATTTTCATACACGATCCGCTGTTCTACGATCAAATCTCCAATGCCAATACAAATCTTTTCTAATAACGGCTGCATTAAATCAATCTCTACGCAAACCCTAGCCAAGGTGAGACGAGAACCATTCGACGTAGCTTCATCCATTTTTAATGGTTTTCCGATTGCATGGGCCACGGAATATAATCTTTTACGATTAAAGAGAGCAATGGGAAGATCAGGCAATCGGATCCAGACAGGAACGATCGATGCTTCCTTTGTATACGAAAATTGAGGCGTCCACTTCATGACGCGAAGGAGATGGCGTGAATATACCAACGTCCCTTGATCCATAGCCGAGCCATATCCTCTTCATTTTTCAAATCGATGAACACATATCCAGGTTTTAGGAATTGTAAATTATAATCACCCGATAATCCCATTCGATGGAAAGCATCCACTACAAGATCCTTTTTGGCCAAGTACCCGAAAATTTGCCAACCAAAGCATATTGGAATCTTGTTCCATCTCCATAACTTCATCATTCGAAAAAGAAAATACCTGGGATGTTCTTGTAGAATTCGACCTTCTTTGGTTGAGGAAACATCTCATTGCCATCATTGGAAAGGAAGCTTTTACGTAAGGTACGCGGGGAGGCGGGTTTTAAAAATCTTGGCAAACGAACGAGGACCATCTGCCAGGCAGCGGCGGCGGCGGCAGCGTAGGATGAAGACGGATCCGAAGGCGGCGGCCGTGCATGGCTAGCTAGAAGAAGAAGGCGCGGGTTGGACATTAGGGTTGCTAGAGAGCGTTTTTTTTTTTCAACGAGCTCCATTGTCAAAATAATTGGAATAAAATGACATTTAGATTTACACTACTAAATCTGTTTAGGTTTAGGGTTTTAGGGTTAGGGTTTGGTTTTAGGGTTTAGGTTTAGGGTTTAGGGTTTTGGGTTTTGGGGTTTGGGGTTTGGGGTTTGGGGTTTTGGGTTTGGGGTTTAGGGTTTAGGTTTTGTTTTTTTTTTTTTTTTTTTTTTTTTTTTTTTGGGGGGTTAGGCAGACCCCTACCCGTTTATTAATAATAATGAAAATCTAAAACATGAGAGGGGGACTAGACCAAGACCTCTCAGGAAAGTTACAAGAATTTAGACTTAACTCGTAAATAAGGAACACCTAAACGATCTAGATTGCAAAGACCACGAATGTGATAATCTAACATATCCTCAAAATCAGAGAAGAATCTCGATCCGCAAAAGCTTTATTAGCCAAGTAATCAGCAACTGTATTACCTTCACGCACAATGTGAGAAATAGAGATGGAATAATCCAACATAAATACCTTTATCCGAGTAGAATGATCGAATCTCCCAACTGGACTTAATTACCATTGTTAATGATCTTCAAGGCTACTTCCGAGTCCGTTTCGATCCAAAGAGGGAAAAAATTAAACTGAACACAAATCTCATACCTTTAAAATGGCTAACAACTCAGCCCGTAAGTTGTTACCAAACCCAATATACTCAAAATAACCCCTAATAAACAAACCATCATGATCCCGAATGACACCACCCACCGAAGATTCTCCGATTACCACGAGAGCACCCATCAGTGTTTAATTTGAAAAGGCCAATGGGAGGTTTAATCCATTTGACAATAGAGACTAGAACTTGGCGTGTAAACGACCAAGAATGTGCCAAAGTCGAGCCACAAAAGAACAACCCATCCAATGTTTATATCTAAGCATCGAAAAACAGAGACCAAATATTGCACCACTTGCTGTATAATGCGTTGAGAAGAAGAAGCATACCTCGATGTTTAGAATCATTGCGGCTAGTCCATAAAAACCAAAGGATAAGAGAAGGAATCATTTCACGAACATGGCCCTTGACTCGCCATTCATCATCAATTTTCCAGGAATAAATATCAGAAGGATGAGAAACAACAAAAATATGACCAAAATGATGCCAAACCACAGTAGAAATAGGACCCGAGAAAAAGACATGATTCAAAGTTTCTCCTCGTGACAACATTGACATTTAGAAGCTAAATGAACTCCTCTACCCTTGAGCACCTCATCCAAAGGAAACTTGCGACGAAAAAAACCTCCAACAGAAAAAAGAGATCGTAGGAGTCAGGGCTTTATTCCAACATGGAATGAAAATAGACTGCTTAGGCGAATGATGTCTGATCAATTCCCAAGCAGATTTAGTAGAAAAAAATCCATTGGAACTATGCTTCCAGACAAAATATCAGTGGTAATACCTCGAATAGGAACTTGAAGAATCAATGAAAGAATTCAAACATGCACCACAGTAAGCAATTAGTAACATCCCACGAGTAATTCTCCCAAAAATCATTAACAGAGGCACAAGGATTACCAGTTACAGGACAAAGCGAAGCTAAAGGCCCTGGAGCAACAAGAGTCGAACCAAAAAGAAACGAACCAGCACCAAGAGTCCAACCAATTCCAGGCTCCGCAATTGATCGAATTTGAAGTAGTCTTCGCCAAGAAGGAGAGATATGACCATTCACGGTATAGTTGCCGGAGAAGAGTGAACACAATATTTAGAATACAAAAATTTCGCCCATAAAGAATTCTGAGACCGAAACGAACCCAAAGCTTTATAGAGAAAGCCTTCATAACATCCTTTAATCTTCGAAAACCCCAGACCTCCTTCAATGGTAGGGAGGCAACATCCTTCCAAGCAATCCAATGAATCTTATTACTAGAAGACTTAGTGCCCCATAAAAATCTAGCACAAATCATTCCAACTGATGCAATATAGCTCCTGGCGGTTGAAGGACCTGGAAGAGATATAATGGCATAGAGCTCAACACACTTTAATCAAGACCATTTCTACCAGGAGATAACACAGAAATTCCCATCCTTGAAGTCGAATGCGAGCTTTAAGGAGCAGGGATTGAAAATAATGTTCGAATTACCAACAAATAGAGGAGCACCCAAGTAAGTAATCGGAAAGCAACCAATAGAAAATCCAGTAAGTCCACTAATACGAGACAGTCGAGAGTGGTGCATGAAGAAGCACAATAAAAGTTGCTCTTTGATTGATTAATAAGTTGACCAGAACAAGCCACATAATGCTCAAGAAAAGATTTGATCTTCTTAACCGTAGACAAAGATCCATTAGAAAAAAAAATCACAATATCATCAGCATAAGCTAAGTGAGAGAGGCGAATGGAACAACCAGACGAGAGTAGAGCATACTAGGATGCTGAAGAAAACAATCTGTCCAATCCTCGAGAAAATACTCTGCAGCAATAAGGAATAATAATGGGGATAAGGGGTCCCCCTGCCGAAGACCACGATTAGATTTGAAGAAACCAGAAATCACACCATTAACATTAACTGAAAACCACAGTTGGAAACACATCGATGAAAATATTAGCAAAGAAGAAGAAGGAACCAAAAGCCAACAGAATTCTTTCCAAAAAAATCCAAACTAACCGATCATAAGCTTTAGCCATATCAAGTTTGAGAATCATGTTTCCCCCACGCACAGGAAAGTTAATCCTATGAACAAGCTCCTGAGCCAATAATATGTATCTGAAATAACTCTACCAGAACAAACCACTTTGAGATGAAAGAAATCAGATGCCAAAAAAGATTCAACCTAAGTGTAAGG
>CAJQUN010002750.1:0-22923 GCA_907163345.1 Haberlea rhodopensis | reverse complement strand
TACCACCGGACCAAGAATAACTTTTGGTGACAACGCGAAAAGTAGAATCATGGGTAAGGGTATGATTATCCACGGTAACATTGTTATTAAAGATATACTGTTAGCTGAAAATCTATGCTATAACCTGATCAGTATTAGCAGCTTTGCGACAATGGTTATTATGTAGAATTCAACCAGTACACGTGCGCAATCAAGTCTATCGATGGTAATACACTACTTGTAGGTAGAAGGCATGACAACACTTATAAAATCGACTGGAACTTTGATCAGACTGCCTCACCTACTTGCTTTGCTGCCTTGAATAGTTCCAAAAACTGGCTTTGGCACAAGCGGTTGAATCATTTAAACTTTAAAACAATTGCCAATCTGCGTAAGCTTGATTTAGTTGATGGACTGCCTCATATAGAGTTCTCAAAGATAAGATCTGTTCAGCATGCCAGCTTGGTAAGCAAATCACATATACCTTTAAGAACAAATAGAGTAAATCTTCTTCTCGGTGCCTATAGTTGCTGCACATGGATCTTTTGGTCCTATACCAGTAACGAGTCTATGGGGAATGAAGTCCTGGTGCTAATAGACGATTACTCTCCTTTTAGATGGGTCTTGTTTCTAAGGCAAGGCAAGCTACCCAAGCTGACTCACAAACTAACTGAACTACAAAATGAGAACAAATGAGAAATCGTGTGGGACAGATAGGATTCACAGTGATAAGGGTACTGAGTTTACCAATCAAACACTCGAATCATATCTAGATGACCTTGGCATTAAACACGAATACTCTGCTGCTAGAACTCCACAGCAAAATGGAGTTGCTGAGAGTAGGAACCGCACTTTGAAAGAAGCTGCACGAACTATGGTTGCAGAATCAGAGATTTCGCAAAGATTTTGGGCAGAAGCAGTTAATACAGCTTGTTATACGCAGAACAGATCTATGATTAATAACGAGCAAAAAAACGCCTTATGAGATCTGGAATGGCAGTAAGCCAATCATTTTCATATGTTGGGTTGCAAATGTTTTATTCACAACAATGGAAAGACTCATCTAACTGTGTTTGATGCTAAATCTGATGCTGTAATATTTCTTGGTTACTTTGCAGTTAGTAAGGCGTTCAGAGTATTTAACAACAGAACACTTACAGTAGAAGAATCTATTCATGTAAAATTCGATGAATCTGCTGATAGCACTGTATCTGAACTGCAAATAAATAATCTAAGTAATCGATTAGAAAATACATATTGATGATAATCATGATGATGAGTTGGATTACAGAAGTATGGTCGACTGCATTTTAGAACCAGAAGTCCCAGAAGCACAAGCAGAGATACCTGCTGATCCACAAGCGTTGAATCATGCTGACGAAGACACTACTATGCACACCCCTACTGCGGTAGATAGCAAACATCAATGATGAATCAATTCAATCTTCTGAGTTACCTACTCACACTCACACCAACGAAGAAACAAATCATCTTGGACCTCCGCTCTTGTAGAAGAAGGATCATCCACCCGAGCAGGTCATATGTAACCCTACTGCTCTCTACGCACCAGAGGACATATGATTAATGAATTTCTTCACTCTGCATTCATCTGTCATTTAGAACCAAAGAAGATAGATGACACTATATTAGACCCAAGCTGGGCAGAAGCTATGCAGGAAGAACTTAATCAATTTGACAGGAACAAAGTTTGGCTCTTAGTACCACCAGCAACGCATAACACTTTATAGGTACCAAATGGATATTTAGAAATAAATTGGATGAGAATGGTATTGTTATCAGAAATAAAGCAAGACTAGTTGCACATAGATAGAGATAGGAATAAGGCATAGACTTCGATGAAACTTTTGCCCTTGTAGCCCGATTAGAAGCTATTCACATATTTCTTGCATTTGCTGCCTTTAAGGACTTTAAAGTCTATCAGATGGACGTTAATAGTGTTTCTTAACGGCAAACTCCAGGAAGAAGTTTATGTTGAACAGCCTCCTGGATTTGAAAGCAATCAGCACCTTTTCTCTGTTTATAAACTGAACAAAGCTTTGTATGGTTTAAAACAAGCTCCCCGAGCATGGTATGAAACTCTGTCAAAATATTTGACTGAGCATGACTTTACCATTGGCTCGGTGGACAAGACTCTTTTTAAATTCACAAAGGGTGACCATACTCTACTGATTCAGATTTATATTGATGATATTATTTTGGGCAGTACTAACACTTTGCGAAAGATTTTCTAAAATCATGCAGGATCAGTTTGAGAAGAGCATGATGGTAGAGCTATCGTACTTCTTAGGATTGTAAGTCAAGCAGTCCAGTGAGGGAATCCTGATAAATCAGTCAAAGTATACCAATTAACTGCTCAAGAAATATGGGATGAACACCATTTCAGCAGCCGCTACTCCTATGAGTTCATCTGCCAAATTAGACTTAGATGGAGCAGGCATACCAGTTGAAGTAGCAATGTATCACGATTATTGGATCTCTATTGGATCTCTATTATACTTGACAGCCAGCAGACCTGACATAATGTTTGTTGTATGTATGTGTGCTCGTTTTCAATCCAATCCTAAGCAATCACACTTCACGGCTCCGGAAAGAATTCTCAAGTATCTAAAAGGCACTGAGAATGTTGGTCTCTGGTATCCAAAGGATTCAACATTTATTTAGTTGGATATTCAGATGCTGATTATGCAGGATGCAAGATTGATAGAAAAAGTACCAGTGTATATTGTCAATTCCTAGTGGATAGATTGAGTTCATGGAGTTGCAAAAAGCAGACATCAGTCGCAACGTCTACTGCAGAGGCAGAATACATTGCTGCTGGAAGCTACTGTGCACATCTGCTATGAATTCAACAGCAATTAAGAGATTATGGAATTGAATCCACTGAGGCACCTATTTTTTGTGACAATACATCTGCCATAACTATAACGTACAATCCAGTTCTTTATTCTCGGACCAAGCATATTGATATTCGTCATCACTTCATCCGAGATCACGTAATGAAGAAAGAGATTCGGCTATAATACATATCCACCGAACAACAAGCACAGATATCTTCATAAAACCCCTACCGGGCCCTAAGTTCTCATACTTTCGCAATATACTTCGTTTAATTGAATAACTAAATGATCTTATTTGCTTATTTTTTTTTGTATGATAAATTCAGGGGAAAATACATTTTAGTTATTGTATGAATTTAGGGGGATTCTTAATTCAGGGGGAACTTGTGTGTCTTTCGAAGGTGTACTATTGCTCAGCTGGTAAGACAATTGCCTGTTGTAGTAGATGCTACTTTACCAGTAGACTCTACATACCAATGTACATTACCATATATGTTTTACCCATAATACCATTTGTTAATTAGTTACCAATTGGAACGCCGGAATTCAAATCTTTATTTTGTATTAATGATATTTTGAATTATCAATATCGAACTCTATATTGTGAGCTTATTCTTGCTCGAGACGATCAAGTTTAAGTTTGGAGGAGTTGATAAGTGTGATTTTTCCACTTAATTTGCTATGAGATTAGGTGAGTTTTTATAGTGATTCATGGACAACATTACGCGTGTTGGTATATATTTGTATATTTTAGGAATCTTGGTCAAAGTGCATAAAAGTGGAGGAAACGAGCTAAAATTGTTGAAAAATGACCAAACCGAGCGAACACGTTGAAAGAAGGACCAGAATCTCGAGAGTGAAGATTTTGAACTCCCGATCAATCAGCATCATCACGGTGATCAATCGCGGAGATGTTTTCTGAAGAACAAAAATTCATGAATTGGCGATCGATCGACATTCAGCCGCGATCGATCGCCTCTTCTAGAAGATTTCCACGATCGATCGGTAATCCATCACGATCGATCGCAGATACGCAAAGTTTGGATATTAATTCCACAATGTTTTGGCGATCGATCGGCAATTAATGGCAATCGATCGCCAAACCCAAAAAATCGAGATTTTGTTTCCATGTTGGGTATTTTGTGTCCAATTTTTTGTTAACTTCTCCATCACTATTTAAGGATAAACTTGGACGATTGCAAGGAACTTTTGGCTCATATTCTACCCTACAACATCAGCCTCCATCACTCTCCATCACCCAACTTCATCCATACATCACACCACTGAAGTAGAAGACACAATGGAAGAGACGGGACAACGGAGCAACGCAAAGAGTCAACACCTAGCGTTACTTGTTCAATATTTTTTATCAGATTTTGATGTTTAGATTTGGGTAAAACAATTTTATGCATTATTATTTGATGACAATTGTTGGCTAAGTTTGTTGTCAAGACTTAGGGGATCCCATGTTTTGAATCCATAATTCAATTTAAGGTTTTTGATTGATTCTTACATATCTTTGTGCATAAATTATTGTGATTCATGCTTTTGAAGGAGTGATCACCTTTGAATGATTATTTATTGTGATTGAATTGACCATAGATTTTGCATTACGATATAATAATTTATGACGTGGATTTCAGACTGAGATCGAAAGATAAAATCAAATACACGTGTGATAGCAATAGATTAACCAAAATCAAATGCTAGTAGTTTTCATAAATCGACATACAATATTGAGTGTTTAAGTGCATGTCCATTGCCTTGTTGCATCTTAGTATTACACTTGTTATAACTAGACCAATAACAAATGCATTATGAAAACTCGTCAACTTAGAAAGTTTGAATTCAAATCTTAACTAATAGTAGGTGAATTATGTGGGAATACATGGGTGGACCGAAGTCTTGATAATTATCTCCACTGATTTATATTATTTACTACTTGTTTGGGTTGTATATTGAGTGATTAGTCAATTTAGTTTAATATTCATCACTAATTATCGTAGGCTAAATATAGTTAAATTAGTTGAGTTTGGTAATTATTTTCTAATCCCCGTGGGTTTGACAACCTTTTCTTTAAATCTACTATATTAAAACTTGACACCGTGCACTTGCGGTATAATCGTTACACTGAAAATTTCTGCTTAAATAAAAAGCGATCAACCGATAGAACCATGACTGGACCAATTCTATTACCTTAATTGCGTGAATTAATTTATTTTTGAGTCATTTTGCTAATTTTCGATTTTTTAACAATGTTTCGAAATTTAAACTGAGGAAATTGGGTTGTTTCAGATATTAAAAACAAAGGTTTAATTGAAAAATATAATTATATACATTTTAAAAAATATAAAGGATTCTAATTGGAATCGTCAAGCTAATTGGAAGTTATATTTTTTTTAATATTTTTTTCCAAATAATATATGAAGAAGAAGAATAATGTATACTAAGATATAAATTAATGGTAGTAATAATTTTAATAACATGATCAAGAAGATATAAGTCAATAATTAATAATAAAATATCATAATTTAATAATATTATAGTAAGAATAATAATTGTATAATAAGAAACAAATTAAAAATAAATAATAACGGCAATGATAAGAAGAATAATGAGTGAAAATAGGAAAGGGATTAAGATAAAATATTAATGAATAACAAGAGTTAAATGAATAATAATATATATAGTAATATTAATTATAAAAATAGTAAGAAAAAGAATTCAATTACTAATTATAAGTTAATAAAATAATAATTGTAAAACTCCAACTCGTTACTTCATGTGAGTTTTTCTTGCCATTACAAAATTCAGATTACATTTTCGTGGTTCTATTTCAAAATGGTAAACTTGGTGGAAGTGAAGGTAAATTATAAATTTAATTTAGTTTAATTAATTGTTTAAATGAATTGAATTAATTAAATGATTTTAATAATTTATATAATGACTGTTATGTATCGACTCAAAAAATACAGCTCGAAGACCTGAAATTGTAAATTGCATGTCCATGATTTATATTGACATCAAAATGGAAGTATATGTTTCGGACACGAGTTTCGAATACCAATTTTTGGTTCATAGTTCATATAAAGTTCGAGAAAACCTATTTGAGGGTATTCTGATTAATAATAATTAATTATAATATTTTATTAATAATTAAATTACATAAATAAAATTTATTTTGATTAAGTTAAATTTAATTGAAATAAAATAATAAAAATAAGTGCAAAACCTATTCGAGGGTATTTTTGTCATTTTATGAATAAAATTAATCTATACCACCATCAAGTACAAAACACAAACACATATTATTATCATACTTATTAATCATATGAACCAACGCAATATAATTTATTATTAGTTTACTTATTTATCCACTTTTTAATCTATCCTTCACTTATCATATCCTCGAACCAAACGTACCCTTAGAGTTCAAGGGGATTAAATATGATATTATGATCGATAGAAGCGCTTGGAGAAAATGATGCACGTGTTCGACCCGACTTGATTCTCTCTATTGTTCATTTGGCTTACCCTAATTCATTAGGATTAAAAGTTTAGTTGTTATCTGTACGTTATTAAGACAAAACTGATTTTATTTCTTTATTTTTTTAGTACTAAAATCAATAGTTTAATTTTTAGTACAACTAAATTTAGTATAATATCTATTTGATTGGGAAATTTGTCTCGTAATATCACCCATGGTCGAACTATATATATATATATATATATATATATATATATATATATATATATATATATAATATATACCTCAGAACTTTTTCAAATACCGATTAAATACTCAAGAAATTAGTTCTTTCCAGAATTACATATTTGTTGATGAGAAAAAAAATGGATTTAATCAGTATTTTATTTAAAATTAAGATAAGATAATCGCTTCGATTCAAAACAGACTAAATCAATCATTGCACTATTCGGTATATTAATAAGAGTGATGAACCATAATTTTTAACTACTCGTATTTCATTTATCACATCTCATCCATTGTACCAAAATTATCTGAAATATATAACTACATGGCTGATTATAATATTCACATGATAAATTATTTTATTTGATTATTGGTGAAAAAGTATTGGAATTATTTTAACACCCATTTGAATAAAGTACCAAAAACGATAGCAGAACCTGAAAGTTTATGCCATAAAATAATTATTTAGTTAATCAGACATACAAAAGCAGAAATAAATGATAGTATTCTTTTTTTTTTTTTAGAAATAAATTACAGTATTCTAATCTTACATAATGAATGTGAGTATAAATTATTAAAAGAGTCTGCCCAGTTTCTGTTTTTTTTTTTTAAAAAAAGAACATATTTCTGTATATTCTATTGATAGTTAATTCAATATCGATCCAACGTTCCAGGGTTTATTGAAATTGATTTAATACATTGTGATTCCGCCAATAATTGTGCATTGATCAAAATCAACTAATTAATAAACCCAAAATTATGTTAATTACCATATGTAATTAGAAAATCCAAATAAAATATTAAATTAATTACATAAGGTTTTAAAACAATTCGGGGATAAAGTTTATTTTGTGTTAAATTTTTTTTTCTTAAAGAAAAATTTAACTTTGTTTTGATACAACTACTATAGAGATATTAACAATTGGAGTGATATTCAATTATTGAAGACTCAAATTTAAATTTAATCTATCGAGTGTTTCATGTTAGATTGATGATACCCTGATGACAATTTAATCTAATGTTGGCCATTATATCATATATTTTTCGGGTTAAATTGATGATGTCCTTAAAAGCAATTGTAATCCCTAAAGGCAATGCATTTAGAGATATCATCACCCTTCATTTACCATATTCCACATTGATATACGGGTCAAACAACACCTAACACCAAATATAAACCTTGGTAGAAAGATACAAATTAAAGGTCCATAAACAAACACTTCAAGATACAAAGCCTTCACCCCCGGCTTTAAACTTGAGATATTGCATGTTTTTACAGTATAAAAGGAACCAGGTTTGCATGATGAATCAAATCCTTGAAGGAATCATGGGAATTGAGTTCTGTAAGTATGCAGAGGCTGCGGCCACCCCGCTACCGAGCGTCACTGGATAACCGACGTCCTTGAGTATCATCTCCACCCCAGCAAGACAACCTAGTAGTTGCAACTGCAACAAATGCACGAATCTTACTTCATTCATGAATCCACGAAACATGATTAGTGAAAATCAAAGCCCGTAAAATGATCTTTCAGTACGTTACCTCGTTGAGGTTTCCAAGATGACCAATTCTGAAAACCTTCCCTGCAACCTTGTTAAGTCCAAGGCCTAAACTCAAATTGTAACGCTTCCACGCCTGTCTAACGATCTCCGAGCTATCTATATATGCTGGAACAACCACAGCAGTGACTGTGTCACTGTACCATTCTTCCTTTTGGGTGCAGTTCTTCAAGCCCCATGCTTCCACTGAAAGTCTGAGTTTTCAGGATAAAAGTAGAGATATCATTTATTTAGATATTGAAGTATACACCTGTGGCACATATATGCAAGACGGCCTAATTGAGTGTTAAAGAGTTATTTACTCAACCAAGAGCAAGTTCATGCTAATGGTAGAATTCATATTTTTTAAATAATACAACAGCTCAAATGACACGTTTTAATTTATGTAACATATAAACAATCATATAAAACAATTGGGTCAATTGTTGCGTATGAATCTACAATTGGATGCAATTTTGAACTGTATAATATCTCGAACGTGATTTTGATTCCACCTATACAAGGCAGTATTTACATGTTCGAAAGTGAATCTCGTACCTTGTTGCTTTGCCAAGGCGACTATGCCTTGCGATAACATTGTCAAGACCCTCCTCGAAAATGAGATCCAATGATGCTCTTAGCCCGTAGAGAAGTTGGACAGAAGGGGTGTAAGGCCAATATGTTCCCAACTTATAAAACTTCAAGTAGTCTTTCCAATCAAAGAAAACTCTGATTGATTTTGCAGTTTTAGAGGCCTCTATAGCCTTGGGGCTCGCACAAAGGATTCCCAAACCCGTTGGAAGTGAGAGAGCTTTCTGTGAACCGGTAAGAGCCACATCAATACCCCATTCGTCCATGCGGAAATCAAGTGCACAAATGGAGGACACTCCATCCACTAGAAAGAGAGCTGGATGTTGATAGTTATCTGGCATTTATTTCAGAAACACCTTAAGATCACAATAAACGATCCAAGTTTCCACGAGATACTAAAATTCTTCTTGTTAACATGGGAAAGTACCGAGTATTTTTCTTACGGTAGCCAAGTTGTTGGTAACTCCGGTTGCTGTTTCATTGTGCACAATGCAAATGGCCTTAATCGTATGATCCTTATCTTCTGCTATTTTTGAGGCCAAAACAACAAGGTTTGCACCATGACCCCACTCACTTTCGACAACATCAACGTTGAAGTTGAGGCGTTGCTGTTGATCAATCCAGAGCAAACTGAACTGACCAATCAGAAAAGACACAATCCGATCACCAGGAGACAGAGTGTTTGTTAGTGCACTTTCCCACGCACCGGTGCCTGCCCAAGACAACAACTTCCATTAGAAAACTAAATGGAGCGCAATAAAACTAAAATCTATCGAGAGATAATACAAAGGGCCAATTTCCTCGATCATTAATCAAATTTCCACCAAGAAGGCAACTGTATTATACTGAGGCCAACACTGTAAAATAATCCATATTTATGTGAATATTCTATCAATACATGGCAATTAACAAATTTTTGAATGATATGAATTGAATAAGACAAATATTATAATCGCACTCATAATATATATGATGATAATGACTAGAATTAAGGGATCATTAGTCGAATATAATTAAGGTCGCTAAATCTAGCACTCTCTACTTAAGAAAATACACCATCATTGAGATGTTCTGGAAATTGTCCACCTATACTAAAAAAAAACTCTTTATTATTGTTGGAGGATAGTTTTCTTTGTAATTTTCAATTTCACGTTTAGATATGCGAAGGTTATCCTCCAACACAGTACCTGTAGTAGGGATGATAAAAGGGTTCCACAAGTGGTCTTAAAAATCTTCTTCACATCTTCCAGCAGAGTTTTTGTAAGTGCCGGAACAGCTGGAGAGCGGTAATCCTCGTTGTTTCTGTTCATGGCACGAAGAATTTGTTCCGGGATATTGACAGGTCCCGGAACAAAGAGGTGGTTTCTTCCCGGTCCATATACATAGTCCATTTCCTCCCCTTCAAACTTCACAGGATTCAAGGGAACCCAAAAAAGTGCTACGGCCTTATCTGCAAGAGTCCCTGCAAGGTTAAAACATATCAAGATTATCGTACAAAATACTTTAAAGCTGAAAAATCCCCTGAAGAAGATAACTGCAGTATTTCTCTAAAACATGTAAGGGTATTCGAATTTTCAGCTTCAAATTCAGAAACATGATCGATATGCAGGGCCCGAGTTAACATCCTCTTTACTGAAAAACAACATTTTTTTTCTCGATAAAACTGTGAGTTTCGTCCACCTATCATCTGTACGCTATTTTCTCTTTCCGGGTATGATCAAGCAAATTTTGGAAATATAGTGAAGAATCATCGGTCTTTTTACCTTAGTTGAAACTCTGAAAACAGCGACTATCCCAAAGAGAGCCGTCTCTGAGGGGAAGAAAGCTTGGAGATGATGAAAAGACCAAAGAATGGGAGCAAACTAATTTATCACAGAGCTGGAGAATCACGCCTCTGTTTAGGTCCCATGATGCCACGTGGCAACAAGAAAAATCTTTGAAACCTCACCCTTGTACTATACTCAATTTGCCTCCGCATTTATCGAAACTATATTAAATTAGTATTATATCAATATTATATGCCGAACAAGTATAATTAGAAAAGATTTAATAAAATTTATATGATCGATTTATGATTTTTTGTACTATGCCGTTAACAATTGTAGCATAATACTCTTGTTGTTCATTTGACCATCTCAAAAGAAATGAAAAGATTTCAGGGTGAAATATCAAAATGTCACAAGGAAATTTACACCTAAAATGCAAAATAAGGTGGGCTAATGTTGAAAAGGAAAGTCGTAGAAGAAATCGGTGCGGAAAGAATGCTTGAGGTGGGAAACTATACTGAAAGATAAAGTGATAAGAGGGTTTTGAACCACACTTTGTTCCTATGGTAAGCAAATCGCACTTTGTCTTCTTATATCTTTTCTTTTATTTTATTTTATGTGAGGCTGTTAAAGCAACCAAATTGTAAGTTTCTTTGCCACTATAAATGTAAATTAGGTCAATTGATAGATTTAAAGAAATTGACATTGATTTAAAATGAATTTGTATTTTCAAGAATAGGTATGCAAAATAAATAAGATAGTCACATGTATTCTTTTTGGGTTTTTACTCACATGTATTCAACAAGAAACAAGGGACAAAAAAGGTGAGTTCTTGTTCACATGTGCAACTCCAATCTTTTATCACTCAAAGTTAATTACATGTTTATTAATGTTTAAATCATAATAAGATAAGAAAGATTAGCAAGCGCATAATATTTCCATCTAATTTATAAAAAATTCTGTGGTTTTCTGAATAGATTACTTGTCTGTTTTCATGGCCCCACTAATCAGTCCAAAAAGAAAAATATCATTTTCACAAAACGCAAGTGAATATTATTAGAAATAAAGCAGTGATCATTTTCCCTCAGATTTTTAAAAATATATATTAGTTTTTAAATATTTTCTTTTTTAAAAAATCTATTAGTAGTATTGGATGCAAGAATTCTTTGACCAAAGCGCCAGAATCATAATTCCAATCTCTTTGTGCTTATTCCACTATCCTTGTTGCTGAGCATTGACAAGGATTCCAGTCATACACCTTATCCGCAATGAAATCAAATAATATAGAATCATTCAGCATAGACAACAAAATATAAAGTTGCTTTTGACGACACACGTTTAGCATACAGAAGTAATCTAAAGCTTATCACTTGACATATGACACCTTATAATATTCTGGCAGAGAATTACCTTAACAAAACAGAAGCGAGGTCCCATCCGATCATTTCTGCGAATCTCCGGTGATGATTCCAATAACTGTACGCAAAATCGAAATTCTCTTCGAGTTTAGCTGCAAGTTGGTTGCACCAAAACGAGTAATCATCCCGCCACAAAGCAAGATACGAGCAGGCATATGGACTCCTTAGAATTCCCTTCTTCATTATGCAATTTAGAACCCATGGCCAGTATATGAATTTCAATGAAGCAGTAAAGATGATATGTATTTTATATCAACTCCGGGTCACATACTCAGAACCACTTGTCAATAAACTGAAATTAAATACGTGATTACGAAACTAGTATTGACAAGAATGCCCGAGTCAAAAACCAAAACTGTCATTTACAATTTATATAAGTGTCACAAGTACAAAATGTCCTTGCATGATGTATCGCGAATGGCTTCCACGTCCTTTAGACTGATTTATGCACTATATATGTAAAAAAGTTAGCATTCTGATTGATATTATGAGGAAACAAAAGTGAAATTATTTTATATTGGATTTCCATCTTCGAAGAATGATGCTTTCTCATGCCACCCTCCCAATATTAGGTGATGTACAGAACTGTGCTGCATTCGCGGGCCCAAACCGGTGATGTCTGGTGTTTCTAAGTGTCTTCAGATCAACTAAGCTCAAAGAAGGATTCTGCAAAATTGGTCTTCTCAACGGTTACGAAATCGGACAGCAAAGACCTCCAAAGCAGAAAAAGCCATGAGAAAGAATGAGCTGGCATTGCTCTACAAATTGGATGGTCCTCAAGCATTCACAAATGTCCAGCACAATTACTTGGTACCAGATGAGAAACCTTGCCTTGAAGGAAAGCCAGCCGGATGCATTCTGTAAGACCTTCCATTACTGAATTGTCTGCCATCAGATGGCGGGGGACCCAAAATCCCAGAAGAGTTCGGATCAGGTAATCGCGTCCCATTACCTGCGGGTCTTTGATATGGATTCTGAATATGAGAAGCATCTGTTTCAGCTCTTTTTCTCCGTTTCCAAGCTTCAAATTTACCCACGTCAAGATCTTTCTGCATAAATGCCGCAGCTTGACCATTCATGTGGAATGGTCCCACACCTCCAGCAACATGTTGCTCCTGTTTAAGTTTGGAATAAATTTGTTGAAGTTTCTCACCAGACATATTTGAAAAGGTAGATACATAATTCCATAATCGTGTGGTCATCCCTGCAAAAAAAATTGTATCCGTTTAATGTTTCGCCCTAAAGTACAGAAATAAAACGGACATCTATTCATCCCTTGTTCATACTAGTATCGAATCACACACGTGTACAAATGTTAATTTATAATATGTTTATATTTCAAATCATTTGTTTAGTTAGGAGTTTTTACAAACTAAAAATTTTCAAATATTTGATTTAGTTGGCACCCAAGAGGAATCACGTCCAAAAAGTCCAAAAAGATGAGTGTGATAGAAATGTGTATGCTCCGTTGGATGTGTGGTAAGGCCAGAAGAGATAAAAATAAAGAACGAAGACAGTCGAGCTGACGTAGGTGTGCCTTGTATAGAATATGATGTACATGAAAGTCGCATACGCTGGTTTAGTCATGTAAAACGTAGTTCAACGATGCACTTGTGCATCGAGTGAAGTTCATGGATTTCAGCCAAAGTCCAAAGAGGTTAACAATGATATTCCGACCGAAAGAAACTCTAGGAGAAGACTGACGCGTGCGCACGACCTGACTTGATTCTTTCAATGATTCATCTAGTCTACCCAAATCCATTGGAATTAAATGCTTTTAAGTTGAGAAAAAGGTGGAAAAAAATGGTAAAGATGTTGAATTGACTAATAAGTGCATGAATGAAATCTACATATCAAATATGATGCTGGGGCAACATTGGGAAAAAATTTGGTGCGACAAGCCATACCAAATTGTCTAATGCCGCATTATAATATATATAGTAGATTACCACCTATTTTTCCCTCCCACTAGTTTCTTCCCGATCCCCAGTCTAGGTCCGTCCCCTTCCCCTAAACTCTGAAAGCATGCAGACACAACATAAAAAAGGAAGGATATATAGATGCGAAGACCTACTTTCTTGCCTATAAGGACCCTGCTCATAGTCTGAAACAATCTGGTTAATCTTTCGACCAAGAAGCTGCAAGTAATTCCTAATTTTGGAAAGCACCTGCATTGTGATAATTACACAAAGTTCAAAACTACCAATACATGTATAGCAATCAAAGATGTGTGAAAGCTTATGTTTAGAAAACCTTTTCTTTGGGTAGAGTTGCACTAATAGACTGAAGTTTTTGGAGACTTCTCAAAGTCTTTTCTTCGTCTATCAGGACATCTGCACACCACTCCATCCACTTTACTTCCTTGAATTGCTCATAAACTTCTTCATTATCAGACATTTCACCTTCTTCTTTTACTACTGGTTCAATCTTCTGGGATTTCAGAGTACTATTTTTGTTGGTTCGAACACTCCCAAGAGAATCAGATTTCCCTAGTCTGCCCTTGACACGTGATAAGGGAAGTTTTCTTTCTGTCTTTGTGCATTCTTACGGCCCACTTTTGCATTAGAATTCTTCCCACCAACAGCTACAACTTCCTGAAAGCGGTTATGCAAGCAATAAATACACAGAGCCTACCAAATTGGAGTGATGGCAGATAACAACAAGCAAACTAGCACTACAAATGTCAGCGATCCTCTCCAATGTCATAATAGTTACTGTGCTACAGCATTTTATAGGTATATATTTTTCCTTGAGTTGTGAGCCACGAAGGCAAAGCAACATATTCAAAGAATATAATTGGGGGTTCTCACTGAGAAATTTGGCTGGGAAATTATATATCTGCGGTGATGAACTTTCAATTCAATAAAGCGAATAAAAACAAAAAGAAATTTAAAAATCATCTTGAGACATGGAGACTGAAGGTTATTTAAATACTCAACCTACCATTTCCAATAGTTGTGCAGCTCGTTCTTTCAGTTGGGGAGCTCGAGGTAAGAAAGTCTCATGATGTTGAAGTTCAACAGGAGCAATCTTCTTAGTAAGACCAAGTGTTTCATCTAACCTTATCTTTTCCCAATTGCCAAATCCATGATAGTGAATACCAAGTAGCAGCCTTGCATCGTCCTCTAACGGTACAAATAGGAACAAGTTACAGAACGATTTAACATTGAGCATAACACTTCTCCACAGTAAGTGTTGTAACTTATAAGTACCACCAAAACCCTCCCCAAACGCAAAGAATGTAATAAATTAAACAAAGTCAAAATAATTTGACCTATAAAAATAAAAGCAGCGGAAAGGAATAAATAGCCTAGCCAAAACAGCAAAGAATATTTACTCACTCTGATTCCAGCCACAGCCTTTAGACCATGTGGCAGGTTTGAGATACGCAAGTGCTCTGAATTGAGAAATAGGCTCTCCATAGCGGCTAATCCTCTTGGCAAGAAGCTGAAGTTCTTCAACACGGCATAAAACTTCATCAGCTTTTATAGGCACACCAAAAAAATCCAACAGAGGCCCCTAAGAATATAACAATACAAGTTCAGCTACCTTGCCAGAGTACTGACCAAAACTACAAAACAGCAGATAAATGATAAGGCACAAACCTTTACATCAAGAGTCTCTCCTTTAACTGCTTCTCTACAGCCATCAATCAAAGCATCGTAAAGCTCAATTTGTGCCTCCACTGGAGCAATCAAAATACCACTATCTCCACTGGAGATTCAACTACTCCACCAACTTCTGAAGCGATCAATCCGATTTGGCTATCATCTCCAACTTCTTAACCTACTTGAAGTTACCATTGGTAAGAAACAGGTTACGCTATTGACGACAAGAAGAAGAGATAAAGAAAAAGATAATTTGGAAGGGACAGGTTTGAAATACTTCTCCGCAAAAAAAGAAAAAAAGGCAACCAATCATTACATAGGACATCAGTTTTATCGGTTCGAAAAATTGAAAAGCCTGCATTTTTATATCTATTTTTTAAACATTTAAATACATCTTACATGCTTTCAACATTCTTCCACAAAAATTAATTACTAAAATTTGTCTTATCTCTTGATTTTCAAAACCAAGAGTGTAATAACTTCCAAGTTCCAACTATAAAAAAATTTCTTCTTACCAACCTTAGTCATCAATAATAATCAAACGACCAGAGAATAGATTCTATAGAATTCAATGAATCGACTTCAAAAGAAGAATGAAGTTTCTCACCAGACATTTGAAATTGGAGAGGGAGTTAAAATGCGCAAGATCTAATGTTTTTCACATAGATTATAAGTTAAATAATGCCAAAATACTGAAATTTGTCCCTCCTTGCCTCTTTCATAAGGAGTGTTTTCCTCAATGAAAGTTAATGCAACATTCAAATGTCAAGACAATTCATACTCAAGGACAAGGGAATGCTGATTGAATCCACATGGTAACGAGTGATTTTCACTCATGTAATTTTAATAACATAGAACCAGCTAGTGAAAACAAGAGGGGGCTTATTAAGGGTTTCTTTGTGGTAAATAGATAAAAGAAAGAGAGTAAAGAACACAGGATTGGCCCTGGAAAAATAAAGAAAACAAAATTGTCATTCTTTTTTAATTTTTTAGCCACATAAGAAGTATCTTTATGTTTAGAAGTCGTGTCTAAACTACTGAATGAGGTTAGCTTTACCGCTCGAAAAAACCGGGTTGCATCTCTCTTGGGTAAGTTTCCATTAGACCAGCCTCTTACTTGAGCAGTAGCACCCTCAAGCACAGGAAGAGAATAACCAGAATCAGCTCTCCGACGCTTTGACAGTCTATCCTGGGGCTCCATACCCTTCTTCTTCCGTTTATTAATCCTTTCGGGCTGTATAGCCTCTGCATAGCTTTTAATATTTCGAGTAGCTCTTGGAGCTAAAGCATCCTAGAAGATAGAACACCAAAAAAAACTCATCACTCCAAAATAGTTAGATTGATCAACATGCATACATCAGAGTGAATTGCATACTTCAGCTTGTGAGGCAGGTTCAGGCTTTATCATGCGGCTCCAAAAAGTCCCATCATCTTCAGCACTACTGAAATTAGCCACCTGCATAAGGTGATAGAATAACACAGTAAATGAGGGGGAAATGAAGAGATAAAATCAAATTTAATAAAATTTTGCATATATTGAACAGAAAATGCTTTGATTATTTGAAGCAAAGCAAGGCAGACAAGTCGAGAAGAATGAGCTGCTCACCCAAATTTTAGTCGCAAAAATTAATGGGTATCATGATAAGAAAGGAATGTATAATAAACAACCGCTCAAAACAAGAGTTGAAAATAAACTTACCTTAAAAGCACTCAACAATTCGTTCCCTTCCCCTCCTTCAGCTGCTTTGTCTTCAACCTTCTCTGCTCTTTCAAGAATCTCATCAATATTCATACTTAGGAGCCTTTTCTTGCTTTCTTCCTCATTTTTGTCTTCCTTAAAAAGTTCCTCGGCCCCAAACCTCAGAATTGCAGACAGCTCACTCTACCCAACAAATAGTAAGGTAGAACCCATAGACAGATAAAATATACCATAGAAATCAGTATGAAAAAACCAGAACACACCACACACATTAATACAGCAACAGTAGAAAGTGCTAACCAACATGGTGGATCATTTCACAAACTTACTTTATCAAATGAATTTCCTTTCTTCGACTCCTTTTTCTCCAGTCTGCCCTCAGCATTCAGTTTCTGAATAACTAAATGGTCCAGAACCTAAAATTAAAATAATATAGAAGTCAAGCAAAGATGTAAAACCACCACATTATAACACTCAATAGAAGTGATCAAATTTCAAGTAAGTGTACAGGGAAAAAAAAACAAGTATAAAACAAAAGCTTCCACATATAGCTTACCATCTTTTTCTTCGCCCTCTCCAATATATCTTCCTCAACACTCTTGCTTGTAACAAATCGGTAAATGTTCACCACTTCTTGTTGCCCAATTCTATGAGCTCGGCTCATGGCCTTAATTAACAGAGCCAGATCTATAATTTTAATACAAACAATTCATAGAATATATTGAGAACAAGTGCAATAAACTTCCACAAACCTGCAAGTCATTTTGTGGATTCCAATCCGAATCAAAAATAATAACGGTGTCCGCGGTTGCAAGATTGATACCCAAGCCACCGGCACGAGTGGAAAGAAGAAAACAGAAATCCTCACTGCCAGGAGCATTAAAATGATCCATAGCCTGCTGACGCAACTCAGCCTTTGTACTACCATCAAGTCTTTGGAATTGGAATCCTTTGATTGATAAATATTCAGCCATTAAATCCAACATCCTTACCATCTGTGATGAACTAACACTAGTCAATTTTATTGTAACGAGACATGATTTTTTGAAGTCCAAACTACATAGTTAACAGTCAAAGCCATCACCGTCACTGGCACTCCAGCAAGTTGTTGACAAGAATGTAATTAAACATTCAAGCCATAGCTGCCCCTCAACCTCAATTTAAAAAAAAAAAACACACACACACACACACACACGGGGGCCATAGAAGAAGATCATGGGAAATTAGGTCAAAATGCAAATGTGATTGTAAGTGCTGGAGAACATCAACTTGATCCTCTTTCAACCTAACCAGTTTTACTCGATCTCAAGGTTCACTTGAGCTCCAAGTCTACATCACATCAAATGATTGTGTGGCAGGTATAATTGGATAAAGAGGGTGTGAAGAGGAAGTGTCCCCTCAGTGTCCATGAAGGGAACAAAATTCATTTATCCTCCCAAATAAACTTTCAAAATGCATTTCTAAGCATTTCACACACAAAGTAACAGCTGTTGACTTGGTCTGCACAATTCTCCATTTATTCGTAGCGATTTTTTTTTATCAGGTCGTAGCGAATTACTATATTAAAAACAACACCATTCTCACAATCCAACAGCGCCTACCATAGTTATAAAGGCAACCATGGCCTGGCTCAAAGAGCTATGTGCCGGGCAAAGCGTGGCCTAATAAACATCAAATGTCAAGAAAAAATAAATTTTAAATATTTTGATAAGAATATTTTTTCCAAAATGGTCAAACTATATACCTAAAAAAAGCTGTTCATGTTGTAATATTTTGTTCATTTCAAATATAAAAATTTACTACACAAAAGAGATTTGATAAAAATGAATCTCAATCAATTTTAAATCAGAATTATTAAAAAAAAAAGAAGCAATATGTTAAATCTGCTTGATTGAATTATGGCTCATTTATTCTTAAAATATTCTTACTCCATTCTCAAAATATATTTGTTCTACATTAATTCTTATCATTTATTAACATATTTTTAAAAATTAAAATGTATAAATAAATTTACATATGATAATTTGATATAATTAATAATGAATATGACGTGTTAATACCCTAATATATAAATATGGGGTTTAGGCTTATTTAAAATTAGCTTTGGGCTTATTGAAGATAGGATTTGGTCTTATTATTTTTAAGTAATTTGAGCACAATCCTAACAACACTCTTCCTTTCCATCAAGCCATCGCCCAGGGCTTAAGCCTCAGACACCTAGGCACTGAATAGGCGCGGCCTGATGTATGTGTGGGGCCTCTCACGCACCAGAGGCATCACACTCTGGTCTGGCTTGGCTGCTCGCCTAGGCGAGCCAGTCGAGGGCTTTTTACAACCATGAAGCCTACCAATGATACTATATTTTTATCCCTACAAAGGTAAACTATAAAGAATAAAATGACAATAAAAAACAAAACAATCAGGAAGACTTTAGAGCTTATGGCAAACACTCATCAAATTTTGGGTAAATTATATGGGGATAAATCTGAGTTTATGTAGGCCCTAACTGCTTAACAATAACAGGATTCCCTCATAATTAACATGACACAACAAGGAAGCTCAAAAAGTTCTAAACAAACAAGTTAATTTAAGCTTTGAGCTTCTAAATAAACAAGTTATGTTAAGCTAATTGAATTTCAGCCGCTGCACAGTTCATCTTATGTTCCAAAAACATACACTAGTACAGGAAAAATGTGGCAACAAGGAAGACAATAATATATTTGCTAATAGCAGCAAGATACCAAGCTATATAACGAAAATTCACAAACCTGAGAAAATATCAAAACACGGTGACGTGTCTCATGCAACCTGTCGAGTAGCTTATCAAGAAGGACGAGCTTCCCGCTGCTTAGAATTATTCGTTCCAGCTTAGTGCTACCAAGAAAATTTGCGTCACCACCATAACCATGGTCTGCACTTTCAAACAAGAATGGATGATTGCAGCATTTCTTCAACTCCACCACAATATTTAAAAGCGAAACCTGCATGAAATTTGGGGATCACTATACGACTTCTCATGACAGTCTTCCTACAAAATAAAACTTACAAAGAAACAATTCTGCTAACACTTCAAGGTAACTTTATGAACTAACCTGATTCCCTCGGACTCCTTTATTCAAATCATGGAAGTTGCGTTCCAAAATCCATTTGTAATACCTTATAAAATTCATTGGAGATAGAAAGGAAGGATGTTGTCATGTAATCTTTCAAGTACACAAAAAATGTAGTTCAAAGGGGCGTCGTACTGTTTCTGAAGTGGGGACATCTCAACTCTAAGTATGCGTTCAATCTTCGGAGGCAAAGACTTCTCTACATCTTTTTATAACTCTTCTGAGAATGTGGGGTCTCAATTCCATGTGAAGATTAGCAAGCTATAAAGAGTGAAAAGAATACAAATTCACAACACAATGGCATTAAAAATACATGCGATAGCACACCAAAAATACATAAAGAAAAGAAGACACTTGGAAACCAAAAGACAAGAAAGGAAGAAACAAGAAAATCTTTTACCTCCTTATCATTAAAAGAACTAAGATTCTTGTACTTCTGCACAAAGTCGTCCTTCACCTTAAACTTATCGGGATCAAGAAAGTGAAGCAAAGCCCTGACATTTGTATATTAAACATATACCCATAGACTTCAGTGTCGTATAACAAAAATGGTGTCATTAAAACATATCTGGCACTATGCATCCTTCAACAATCACCATAAAGCAAAATATAGACGAAAATAAATGAAAAGACTTTCAACTTCTTCCTCGCAAAATCTGTCCAACCTTCCAAATAAAATTGTTTAAAAAGACAATTCTTTCAATAGGGCACCGCCACCAAAAAATGGCATGAAAGATAGAAAATTGGAGGGTACAATATAAGAGGCAAACTTTTGTTGAACACCTAAAAGTCTAAAACCCATACATTGAGAGAAATACCACTTGAGGAGAGAATTAATTTCAAAGTATGGACAGATTGTGCACAGCGCCATTATCACAGTTACATGGTGTTGGAGATAACTACAGTTAGATATAATTATATCTTTATTGTTTCTTTTATCTTTATCTTTAGAGATAAGATTAGGATTAAGTGTAAATCATTATAGTTTAGGTTTCTTTGGTAAGTTTGTATAACTATTCGAACATCTCTTTCAATTGAATATACCGAGAAAGGGATTTCTCCCAATCTTGTGTTTTTAGCACACGGTAACAATGTAACACAAATCATTACCATAGCTCTTCAACACTGTTTTGCAACGGAGTGCCAGTGATCAGCAACTTGTTCTTTGTGCTGAATTCCTGTCCAAAAATCAAAAATCATTGTCAAAACAAACTATTTAAGGATACAATATAAGAGCCAATGCAGTAATTTTGATCGAGAAATTTGTCATACTGATAATGCCGTGTACAAAGAAGATTCGCTGTTCTTTAGCCTATGTGCTTCATCAACCATAAGATAGTTCCACTTAATTTTTGATAGGACAGCTTTATCTTTCAATAAAACCTCATATGTAGTTAACAAGGTATCAAATTGCGTGACTCGGCCTGTTTTTTTATCATTGTAAAATTCATATTGCTGACACACCTGCAATTGGATGAAGACCATTGAAAAAGACAAAAAATAACAAATTCAGGATAATGTCATAGAAGAATCTAATCAGAGTTATTTGAAGATTCAGACCAGATCCCCTCAATTTAAACAAGCACTGCCCTAGTAATGCAGATTAAGATTAAAACATACAAGTAAAAGACATACTTTCAGATTTTTTAATAAGAATAATCCTTGACATGCTAAAAAAAATTGTTGATGAGCAATTGCTTTCCGATAAAAATACCAAACACAGAACTGATGCAGATCAATCGAACATTTTAGGAATGATAGTGTTACAGAATAATGACTTTGCAGAAGCGGGAAACAACATTTCTGCAGTCCTTTAAGAATGTCCCGTTATAGATTGGATACTAATATCTGATTCGATCATCAAAATTGGAGTCCACAGAGAGACATTAGAAACAATTTCAATAACCGATTGTTGAATATTCCAAATCAAAACACACAGAGGAAGAATGTTCTCATAAACCAGTAATGAATAACTTAGAAGTACAAAAATGCAGAAAAGAAACATAAAAAATAGAACTTAAATTCAAAGATAATGAAGATTCCAGATCAAAACAGAACTTGATCCACATTCTAAATTAAGTCGAAGAAATTCATGAGGAAGTAAGCAAAGCATGTGAGTCCTTAAGAAGCCAATACATTATTCCTTCAAATGAAGAGTTGTTGGTAAAAAGACAAAAGCAAAAAAGAGTCTTTCTGGAAACATAAGTATAAACCCAATTATCACACGCATGCATGAATACAGGAAATTGTAAAGATTAACAGAATCAATCATGCAACAACATCAACATAAAATGTTTAAGAATAGAAAATCCACTCCAGAGCGAGTAAAATATTTCTTCAAGAGAAAAAGAACTTCCCCAACCTCACGGCTAGCACGAGTTCCAACATATATAATAACATTCATTTCTGGCAACCACTTTTTAAATTCTTTGCCCAATTCGACAATGTAGATAATGGAACAACGACGAGAATGGTCCCAGAATTTGCTGAGAATTCTGCAGAAACAATCAGGAAAGGATAGTTGTAATACATTTAAATAAGTTCAAACTTGACTAGCAAGATTAGCTTTTGTACCTGTAAAAATCCAAGCATCGAAACTGACTGGACAGTTTTCCCAAGCCCCATTTCGTCGCTAAAATTACATTT
>CAJQUN010002749.1:0-22951 GCA_907163345.1 Haberlea rhodopensis | reverse complement strand
TTCCAAAAATGGAGAAGTTGTTAGGACTTTATCTCCGTGAAGTTGTGGGTACCTGTGATGGTTCTACATAACCATACAAATTGATATTAGAAGCTAAACAATAGCCAAATACCCAAAATTCAACAAAAATCATCATTTTCCACTTTTAAACAGTGGCGATTGATCGCTACTTGAGGCGATCGATCGCCTCACTTTTTGCCTTGCAGCGATCGATCGATCGCCTCACTTTTTGCCTTGCGGCGATCGATCGATCGCCTGCTATGCGAAATGGCTACTGTCCTTCGGCGATTGATCGCGCCATTTGAGGCGATCGATCGCCTACACTCGTTTTGCCCACTGTCTCTCGGCGATATCGCTACATTTGTAGCGATCGATCGCTACAACCAGATGTCGCGATTTTCACCGTTTTGTACATTAAAACATTCCCAACCTCAACAGCATTTACACCAACAACTCAAAAACATAAAAACACTTTAAACCTTCACCAAACATCATTAAACCACAAAAATCTAACATCTTACCAAAAATCATACCAACCCAAACAAACCCAATTCAAAACCCTTCAAAACCATTCCAAAACTCAAACCAAACTACAAGAACAACAAGCAATGGTATATATACATCCTAGGTCTTAAATCTTACCAAGAATCACAAAAATAAAGCTTTTACCAGAACTTCTTGTCCACTTTGAAGCCAAAATCGAGATTGAAGGGGAAATGAGGGTTTTGGGAAATGATTTGGGGATTTAGAGTGTAAAGAGAGAAAGGTAAAGGTGGTGGGGAAATGGTTAAAAACCTTTTAATTAAACTTGTACTCCCACAATTAGCATGATGTATTATATACCCCAACATGGTATTTTAAAAGCATTTACAAAATGCATAAAACTTCCACTAAAATCATGCTTTCCTCATAATTGCCAATCAATACAATTAAATCATGCTAGTACTTCATTACCCATCACATAAATTAATTACCATGATAAATAATCACATAACCATCATTAATGCCCAAATTGCATATAATTAATTTCGGGGCATCACAAAAATAATGGCGATCAACGGGATAGATGGGTGATAGTGGCAAGGATGCACTATCCTACCGGTTGTGTATTTATTGGTTCCGGGATACATTTGGTATAAATGTATCCAGATTTTCCGAGCGGCGGTTCGAGATTGGATTGGTGACTCAGCAGCTGAATGCCATAGTCTCTGAGCTGATGTTGAACCCAGAGCATTTGAGCGCAACAGCTTCCGGCGGCGAGATATTCTGCCTCGGCTGTGGATGTGGCAATAGTCGTTTTGCTTCTTGCTAAACCATGAGATCAATATTTCACCTAAGAATTGACAAGTTCCACTGGTTCTCTTGCGATCGATCTTACATCCTGCATAGTCAGCTTCTGAATATCAAGTCAAATTGAAGTTAGAATCTTTAGGGTACCAGAGACCAACATTCTGAGAAATTTTAAGTATTTTAAAATGCGTTTAGCGGCAATGAAGTGGGATTGTTTAGGGTCAGATTAGCACACATACAAACAGAAAACATAATATCAGGCCGGCTCGCTGCAAGATATAACAGCGATCCGATTATACCTCGACATTGTTACCTCAACTGACGTTCTCCCTTTGTCTTTATCTAACTTGATTGATGGACTCATCGGAGTTGAAGCAGTTGAGCAAGTCTCTATACCAAACCGTTTGAGTAGCTCATTGGTGTACTTGGTTTGATTAATAAAGATTCCATTATCGAGCTGTTTGACTTGTAGACCCATGAAGAATGACAATTCTCCCATCATGCTCATCTCAAATTGACTCTGCATTAACTTAGAAAACTTCTCGCATAGCTTGGGGTTAGTTGACCCAAAAATGATATCATCAACATATATTTGAATTAACAAAGTATGTTCCCCCTTGATGAATTTAAATAAAGTTTTATCTACTGAGCCGATCTGGAAATTATGATCCAGAAGAAATTGAGACAGAGTGTCATACCAGGCTCTGGGGTCTTGTTTAAGTCCATACGCTGCTTTATTTAGTAGGTATACGTGATCTGGAAACGAGTGATTAAGAAATCCAGGAAGTTGCTCGATGTAGACTTCCTCCTGAAGTTTGCCATTAAGAAATGCACTCTTCACGTCCACGGGAAATACTTTGAAATCTTTAAAAGCAGCATATGCAAGAAAGATTCAAATGGCTTCTAGTCTGGTAACTGGTGCAAATGATTCATCAAAGTCGATTCATTCTTCTTGTCTGAAGCCTTGTGCAACCAGCCTGGCCTTGTTTCTAACTACCACGCCATTTGCATCTAGCTTGTTTCTGAAAACCCATCTGGTTCCAATAACAGGCTGATCACTTGGTCTGGGAGTTAAACTCCACACCTAATTCTGTTCAAATTGGTTGAGCTCTTCTTGCATAGCCTCTATCCAGTTATAGTCAGCTAAAGCTTCGTCAGTCTGTTTTGGTTCCAGGTTGGATATGAATGCAGCGTAGGTGAATTCATCCATCATCCGTCCTCTAGTTCTTATGGGTGCAGATCGACTTCCAATCACCAGATCAGGTGGATGCCTCTTAGTCCAGCGATAGTTTGGTTCGAGAGCATCTGGCACTGATGAAGGCCGAATATTGATATCGTCAGTATTGATCTTTATGTTGGTATTCGCTACTATCGGATCAGCGACATCAACTCGATCTGGCAGAACTTCAGTGGCTTCTACCGGTCTGTCTGGTACTTCAGGTTCTGGTAGATTGTCTCTTAACCTGTTAACTGCATTCTCATCATCACTGTTAGCTTCGAGATGGATATTTTCCATATGATTTTGAATTAATTCCTTGTGTTTCTCAATATCAAGAAATTCATCAAAAACTACATGAATTGACTCTTCTACAGTTAGAGTGCGATTATTGAAAACACGAAATGCTTTGTTAACAGATGAATATCCTAAGAATATTCCATCATCTGATTTAGATTCGAAAGCGATTAGATGATTCTTATCGTTGTTATGAACATAACATTTTCAGCGAAGATATGGAATGAAATAGTCGGTCTGTTATTGGTCCATACTTCATACGGTGTTGAATTTAATTTCTTATTAATCATGGACCGATTCTGTGTATAACATGCAGTATTGACAGCCTCTGCCAAGAACTTTTGAGAGATTCCAGAGTCAGTGATGCGTGTGAAACGTACCGCAAGTGTACGGTGTCAAGTTTTAGTATAGAATTTGAAAATACGGATGTCGAACCCACAGGGATTGAAAATTAGTTTACACCAAGTACTGTAATTAGAATAGTCTCGACTTATTTAGATAACCGATAGCATAATATTATATTAATCTACCAAAATAGAATAAAAAGATTAACAAGATGGAAATTTAAGTGGAGAAAATCAATGAGAACGGATTCTAGAGGTTCGACTTCACTCAACTATCCACTATGTCGTGTTTTCCTAGTTTACTAGCCGAGAATTCTTATTTGTTTCTACTCCCCTCCCGGGTGTTAAGCAGAAGTAATTATCTAACATTAATCTTGATATCCCTATCTAAGATTAATTATCAAACAATTGTAAAAGCGCAGTAATTCCTTTGACGACTCTATGGAGTTATAGGCCTTCCGAACAATATAACTACCACGATACGAATTCCTTCTTTCCTATTCACAACCCCCTCTCCCGAGTGATAGATCACGAATATGGAATCATTCAATCCATGGCCAGTAGATTAAAAGCATTAAGAACAGGAAAACATAAATAAACCATATGAAAAACCAATGACATAGTTTCAAGTCAAGATCCGTCTAACCCTAGAATAATAAATTAGTTCATGAATACATTAAATAAACACATAGACATGTCTTTAATCATCATAAACATAAGGGAAGAGATATTCAAACGAATATGAAGATGGCCCTCCGTCTCCGGTAGTCGCCGTCGTCTTCTCCGTCGTCAAAATCTATGCCCTTCGGTGTAAGCACGCCGCCTCGATTGATCTCCTCCCCTTCACTGGTTTAGCTCTCGGTCGTCTTTTTCTCACTGCTCTTCGTTCCGTCCAGAAATTATTTATGTCAAGTCTTTACGTCCAAACTCCAGCCTCCCCATGAATTGTGCGTCTCCCTCTACCTTTTATACATGACCTCTTTTTTTATTATGGACGTCAATCTCCTTTTACAAATGTACCTCTTTGGTCAAACGAAAATCCTCCTAAATCTGCATAAAATCTCCTTCCTTTTGTACGTGTATCTCCTTCCTATTTCTTCTTTTTTCCTTCTTTCTCATGTATATATATTATATTATAATATAATATAATATAATATAATATAATATAATCTTGCCATTTGACATGTCCCAGTGCATGCTTATTTCCGTTGAGTCCCAATTTGAATTATTGTCACATTTATGTATTTCTCATCATCTTTTAGTAATAAAATGCTTAATTCCTTGGATTCCTGCAAAACAACACAGAACAAGACCAAAAGTGTAATTCTGATCAAAAACTAACACTAAACCATGCAAAATAAGAGGAAATATAAGTGTATAAAATACACTTATCAGTCAGTAAGCATTGTTCTTGCTGCTTCCTTGAGCGTTCTGTTGCGTCGTTCTGCAACTCCATTTGTTGAGGTGTGCGAGCTGCTGAGTATTCATGTATGATCCCTTGGTCATCTAGAAAGGATTCAAGATTTTGATTGAGAATTCAGTGCCTTTGTCGCTTCGAATCCTATATATCCCTGAGGATTTCTCGTTCTGAATGCGCTTCAACAACTTGATCAATTTCGGGCCGGTGTGGTCTTTACTGCTAAAAAATATAGTCCATGTAAAACGTGAGTAATCATCAATAACAACAAGAGTATACCGCCCCCTAAACTTGTTATTGGTATTGGACCAAACAAGTCCATGTGCAATAATTCTAAGCAGCGTGGGGAGGATATGGCTTTTGTTCTTAAAGGATGATCTGACTTTCTTGCCCATTTGACAATGTTGACAGATCTTATCCTTAGCAAAGTTGATCTTGGGCAGACCGATAACTAAATCATTTTTACATAGGCTAGAAATAGTCCTGAAATTAAGATGATTCAAGCGTTTATGCCATAGTCAATGTTTATTATCGTTATGAGCAATGAGACAGGTAGGATTATCAGGTAGATCATGATTCTAGTTAATCTTATAAGTATTTCCATTCCTGATTTCTATCAGCATGGTTTTACCATTAGATGATTTAACAGTGCAAGTGTGTTTGTGAAATTATACGGTATAACCATTATCACATAATTGACTTATACTAATCAGATTATAGTATAAATTCTCAACTAATAACACATCATTTATGATAATGATGCCATGGACAATCTTACCCTTGCCCACGGTCTTACCCTTTGAGTTATCACCGAAGGTGATCTTAGGACCAGTGTAAGAATTAAAATCAGACAGCAGCTCGATGTTTCTCGTCATGTGTCGAGAGCATCCACTGTCTAAATACCAGTCTGATAGTTTCTTCTTGGGTTCCTGTCAAAACAAGAATTATTGTTGGTACCCAATCCTACTTGGGTCCGGAACGGATTAGTCCTTTGGGGACCTATACTTGTATAACCTTGAATTGTTTGGGTCTGTGTGTGTCCTGAAATGTGTGTGCATTAAGTGGTGATGGTTTCTTGGGTGATGTATGTGATAGTGAGTGTATGCATGTTTTGGTTTTTAGTTTCTGTTGGGAAGCATATACCTCTTCTGGACAGGCATCAATTATAGTACCAGTTGGGTTTCACCTCTCGAGTTGCCTGACCAGTGGGCTTATGTCCATTTCTGAACTTTTGCCCCGGTCTAGCTTTCTCTATTGGCTCAACATAACCTATATCTTTGTGTGATGTTCGTTCCTTGATGAGTATTGGCTTAACAGATTCCTTAACCAATTCACTTGGTTCATATATGATGGATCTGACAAAGTTTATTTTTTGAACTTTGTTCTTCTCTAGACACAGTTGAGATTTGATACCAGATGAGTTACTTTCATTGTTAGTGTAGCCTATACCGGTGAGATCACCAGCAAGCCTTATTGACTCAAGCATCTCATCTTTTCTGGCAGTCGATATGTTCCATGTGCGAACCAGTTTAATGAGTTTCTGGTGTGCACATCTAGCTTCATCCCTTCTTTCTCGAGTAGACTTACTTTTTCCCTTAGGCATTCCAACTCCTTTGATTGTTCACAATCAACTTTGTTGTTTTGCTGTTCCATTGGGATTGAATGTTCAGTCTTATAATTCTAAAATGACTCATACAACATCCGATACTCATTAATCATGTCCTGCAATGCGTTAGTGAGTTCGTTATGTGTAAATTCAGAGAGATTAGAGTCAGTTACCTCACTGTCATCATTGGCCATTAGACAGTGAACTTCTTCATCTTCACTCTCACTGGATGAGCTGGTAGATTCTTCTGATTCTGATTCTGAATCAGCCGCCCTTGTTTTCTTCAGCCACCAGTACTTTCTAGTCTCTGTCCCTTCTGGATGATCTCTTTTCCTGGGACATCCTATGGTCTTTGGATCCTCTCTTCTGATCATTCTTCTTTGGCTTAGGACAGTCAGCGATAAAATGTCCTGGTTTAAGACAGTTGAAGCAGACGTGATCATCCTCATCTGATCTACTTCTGAAGTCCTGCTTTTGGATAAGATTGATAGGTCTTCTGATTCTTTTCATAAATTTTCCAAACTTCTTGACAAACAGTGCCATTGCATCATTGCATATTTGTTCTGGAGTCATCTCTGTTGTGGTGGACAGGGACTCTGATGCAGTAAGGGTTTGGTTGGTTGACTGGTACTGGGTTCATCTTCAATCCGAATGCCTAGTTCAAACTCGTATGCCTTTAAGTCAACAAATAGATCATGTAGATCTATCTTGTTTAAATCTTGGATTCTCTCATGGCAATTGTTTTTACATCCCATTCTCTTGGGAGACCTCTCATGACCTTTATGGTGACTTCTCTGTTGGATAGATTCTTACCTAGGCTGTTGAGTAATTGATGATTCCAGTTACTCTTTCATCATACTCACTGAGAGTTTCTCCAGACATCATTTTGATGTTTTCGAACTTCTGTAGAGCGACAGTGAACTTGTTTTCCTTGGTTTGGTCATTCCTTACACACAGCTGAGCAATCTTTTCTCAAATGTCTTTAGCAGTGGGACACATCTTACTTTTGTTGAACATATTTTTGTCCAATGTTTTGAACAATATGTCTTTAGCCACATTGTCCAGATTTGCTTTTTTCTTTCCTCATTTGTCCAGGATGCTATGTCCTTTATGACCATCTGATGTTCACCACTAGTAATGACAGCTGTTGTGTTGATCTTCATGATCTTCATTGGTCCATCAGTGATGACGAACCACATGTCATCGTCTTGAGCACTCAGATGTGCTTGCATACAAATTCTCCAATCATCGTATTCATCTTTCTTGAACATGGGAATCTTGCTGAATGAGGCCATCAGTTTTTAGTATTTCTCAAGATTGAGAAGACCTTGATACCACTTATTAGAATCGGAGTAGTGTTTAGAGGGGGGTTGAATAAACACTAGACTCAAATTCGATTCTCTTTGTTACTACATATTGTTAAGTACTGCAGTAGCTTCTCAATTAGTTGCAAGTCAACAGACACTGATAATAGTGCGGAAGACGTCTGCTGGACTTGTGAGTAATAATAACTGAATGGTAAATTGTAGAAAGTAAATGACACAAGAATGTTTCTGGAAGTTCGAAGCACAACGCTTCTACGTCTCCCCTTCTTCCTTTGCAGGAATGATTAACTAGAAGACTTTGAGTAATACAATCCTGTTGTACAACCCCGATTCAGCTGGATTTACCCCACTACCAGACTGAAACTCCTAGTCTCTCAATCTGTTCAGACACAATCCGTCTGACAGTTACAAAGAGCTCACTCTTCTATCTTGGAACTAGGGGTGAGCAATCGGTCAGAACCGAACTGACCGAACCGAATTTTTGAAAAATCGAACAGACCAAATTTTTTTTCGTCTAACCGAACCGACCGAACTATACTCTCAAAATCGAACCGATAAAAAATCGGTTATTTCGGTCGGTAACCGAATTAACCGATATTTAAAAAAAAAAGAAATTTAAAAATTAGATAATTTGATTTAAAATTCAAAAATTTGGTTTTAAAAAATCAAAATATAATATTTAAATAAAGAATGATAATAACTGATTTTTTTAAAAAATAAAAATAATAATTGTTTTTTAATTTTTTAAAAAAAAATATAAAAAATTAAAAATTTCGGTTTATTCGGTTAACCAATATTTTAAAATAGAAACCGAAACCGAAACAGAACCGAATTAACCGATTTTTTAAAAATTAAAAACCAAATTTTCGAAATAACCGAACCGATTTTCAAAATTAATTCGGTTTCTTCGGTTTGTTCAGTTTAACCGAACTTTTGCTCACCCATACTTGGAACAAATACAATTGACAGAGTGAATTAATCTAAGCACAAATGATCCTTAAGCGATCAAATAAAATAATAAGACGTGCTTCTAACTTTGAGCAGATCGATAAGATGAAGTCTTTCGATGATAGTGTTCTGCTCAAATGAATGCTCAAATAAAGTGATTGATTTTTGATCTCGTACGCATGTTGAATCTCTTGTATCCGTCTCTTTGAGCATTTTAAGTTGCATCTATATATACACATTTCTGCCAACGACAATATTTCCTTTTGTGTGCAACTCTATACTTTGGTCAATCTCTGAACAAGCTGCAGTCTTCTATATTAGACATTTTCCTTCTGGTATGTTCTTTCGGCGCTTGTCAGGAAAAAATCTCCTTTGTCTATTCACCATTTAAGGTAATCTTCAGTCCTTGGTTTTTTCAGCATTAAATGCAAATAAATGCTTCAATAAATAGCCGTTGATTATTCAGACGGATGAACGAAGTTTACTAACTTAGTAAGTTCTGATCTGTTATGCATTGATCTGGTCTGTTCTGATCTGGTTGACATCGATCTGGTCTGTATCAATCCGGTCTGTTTTGTCATTGACTTTATTGGTCTGGTCTGTTTTGTCATCTTTAAAATCCGTAACCAACACATGTATAAGCAACACAAATATTCTTGCCAAATTCAAGAAGTATAAATAAATGTATGTTAAAATCATCATAATATCACATTTACTAACACTAAATGTATATTATCATCATAAGATCCCTAATCGAAAAGATCTATCCAATTGTAAACCAAAATCCTAGAACTTAGCCTCCAAAATAATAAAATCGAACGGACGAACACTTACCATATGTGAAATTTGTGATTTGCAATTGTCGAGAGCAATGATTCAATTAACATAATTACATGCTTGTGAATCATGATTTTAAGATTCGAAAATTGGAGAAATTCAAACAGAGATATGAGTGAGTTCTGAATCTAGTCTTAATAATAAAAGTGGAAGATCATTAGAATAAATTTACCTATAATAAGTTCGAAATATCTAAGCTCAAGTAGTGTATGCCTAATATGGTTTCAAAGAACAATTTATCACTCTACTATCTCATTAGCTAACAAAAAAAAGCAGTCTTAGATTATCTTTATCCTTGCAATTACAAATAATTTCAAATGTGGGTCTTACTGCCACATCAATAACTTTTGCAATTACTTCATTCAATAATTTCAAATCATCTTTATCCTTGCAATTAACTTCAATTTCAATTAATGGGACCCACTCAAATTTTATATTATATTTAATCTTTATTTTAATATATTTTATTCATATGTATAATAAATCTTTAAATATTTTAGATTTATTTATAATATAGTGTTTGCAACTTTATTTTTTTTTTAAAATTAATCCAAATTATCCAAAAAAGTATGAAATATTTTTAAAATTAAAATTATTTTTATTATTCATGTATACTATAAATTATTTTTTCCAAATTCTATTTGGAATTCTATTTCATACTTTTAAAAATTTCCTATGAAATGGCAATATCTCCTTCACTAGCCAGCATAACACCGCGAAAGCGAACGGTAAATCGCCAAGCAGCCAAGCGCAACATCATCTTGACCGTCAACGTAAAACTTTGAGAAATCCAACGGCGGGAAACGCAGAGATAAGCATCATTCCTTAAAGGGCAATCTCGTTATTTCGGTGAAGAACTAATGGCAAATGGAGCACCTGGTACGTATAAATATCCACTGGTTGACAACGTTGAACAAAAGGAAGAAACAAAGAAAGAGAGGATATTTTAGCTCTTGCCTCGCGTTGTTCCCAGGCAGTAACGTTTCTCCAAATCTACCGCCTGCAGGTATGAAATCTCAGTTTTATTCGCGTAGAGATTGTGGTCCGACTACTTATGATTCGATTATTTTTATTTTGTTTGGATTTTGGAATCAATGGAAGTGGTATGATGCAAAAAACGATTCACTTGGTTTAAGCCTTTTTTTGTTGTTTGTGATTTATTGTTTGGTGTCCTCAGTTATCTGATCTGAAAATTTTTCTTCCCGGAGCATGAAGGTTTCGGTCTGATGGAAATTTTCTGAGACGTTTATAGATTATCGTACTCTATTACCTTTTTATATGTTGGCATATGATTGTAGTGAGTTGGATTCATATTGTGGCTCCTTTTATTTTTGAGCGCGTAACTAACTTGATTGATTAAACAAGTGGTATGTGCAATAAATGATCCTACTATTTATTAAATATATGCTATAAAGCTGATTATGTTTCCATGATGACAAAGGGTTTAAACCGAGAAAGAGAAATGGGTTTAACATTCACCAAGCTCTTCAGCCGGCTTTTTGCCAAGAAGGAGATGCGCATCCTTATGGTTGGTCTTGATGCAGCTGGTAAGACGACAATCCTATACAAGCTCAAACTTGGAGAGATTGTAACTACAATTCCAACCATTGGTATGCCCTCTCTTCAGCAACTCGGTTTTCTTTCTTTTTACCAGTGTGCTCTCCCTGATATCCTAAAGTTGATATGCAATCATGTTATTTTAATTTAGAACTGCTTTCCGGTATTCAATTTCTCTGGCTTTAAATTGGCCTCCAGGTTTCAATGTGGAGACGGTTGAGTACAAGAACATCAGCTTCACTGTTTGGGATGTCGGGGTCAGGACAAGGTGATATTCCATGACCAATTAATGATTGTGTCTTAATAACCTCAACTCTCAAATTTGTTTATGCACCTTCTGTTTCAAGTGGTTTCATGCCTGTGATGACTTTCGAGAACCTAACTTCACTGCTTCTTTTTGTAGATCCGTCCATTGTGGAGGTTCTACTTCCAGAACACACAGGGTCTCATATTCGTGGTTGATAGCAATGATAGGGATCGGGTTGTGGAGGCAAGGGACGAACTACATAGGATCCTGAATGAGGTGATAATTCCTTGTTTACGCTATCTATGCCCATCTAGTGAAACCATCTAACCGATTCGTGCTCATTGAAGTTTTAAATTATTCTTGATGGTTTTTGGGCCTTTAAAATCAGAACTATCCTGTATATCCTTGAATAGAAAATCATTAATAATGTCTAGTTTGTTTGTATGAATTTTGGAATAAATGATTACTAGCTATGAGGAATAGTATACGATTAGGATCAGAATTATCCTGTGTATATCCTTGACTTGAATTAGAAAATCATTAATAATGTCTAGTTTTGTAGAGAATTTGGAAATACTTTAAATTTAAATGATTACTAGCTATGAGGAATGTAACGATAGGTTAATTAAAGTTACTGCATATCACTTAATGATTGTTTAAGTTTTTTGTTGCATCTCATATAAAATGTGTTGCTGGCTGTAATTAAAAATTGCTAAGTGATTAATATTACGGTTGAATTAGTTAGGAGGGTATAGATATTTGACGTACGTTATTTTTGGGTTAAACCTTTGATACAAAGTGGTGGACAGAACCTGAAACACAGAAAGTTCTGAGTTAACTACGATCTAATTCATATTTTTGGTACAAGGTGGAAGAGTTTCTTCAATTCGTAACTTTTAAACCATATGCATCTAGAGTCCCATATTTATGAGTGACAATATGGAATGAATGCAAGGGTTCGTGAATTGAAGAATCGCGAAAGTGGCTTGAAATAATGGCTATAATCGCATGCTATTGAATGAAGTCGAATCTAGCGAAGCTCTTATTGATCATGATTGATGAAGGAATATTTATAATTCCCTTCCTTTGTACATGATGTATGTATTTTTGGGTTAAACCTTAGTTTTTTTAGAATAGAGAAGTACTAAAGTGATTCATACTCAGAATACAGAAACCTATTGGATGAATGAGGAACGTGTTGGAGTTTTGATTTGGTAGTTGTTATATATTTCTCTATCCAAAAACAAAAATTCACGCGAACAACAGTGGATTTATCCTTAACTTTGAGGATGGAATATATCATTCTACCCTGTTGTTTGTTGGCTCTAATGTTATGCGTTGATGTCGTCGTTTCCGTACAAGGAGTTAGTTTATTTTACATGATGTTATATATTCTATGGTTTGGCTATTATATCCATATATTCCTTGAAGTTTTTTTAAAGATTTTATGGAACTCTTTGGCCCTAATTATTGCCTCTGTATTTCAGACTGATTGATGAGCGAGAGATGCTGTATTCTTGTCTTTGCAAAGAAAAACAAGATTGCCCAATGCTATGAATGCTGCTGAAAATACTGAAAAGCTTGGCCTTCATTCACGCAGGCAAGCAGACGCAATTGGTAAGCATTCTTAACATGGATTCTTTGTATAATAACTACTTTCCTTGTGTTTATTAAAGGTATTATGTGCAAATTTTTACCTGGTTATTCTCATTCTCTATGCAGGTACATTCAAGAGCACATGTGCTACCTCCGGGGAGAGGGCGGTACGAGGGTCTGAGGGTCTTCTGGAATGGCTTTCTAACAACATTGCTAGCAAGGCAAGGAAAGTTCTTGATATAAACATTAATCGACAATAATTGCTTAATTCTTTACACATCCAGAATCTTCCATTCTAGAACTCTGTGATTGATATATATTCTAATTTATATTAAATAGATGGCTGATAAAAAAAAAAAATTAGCTCGTTTTACAAATTCACATCCTTCGTCATTGTTATATGGACTTATAGGTGAATCATCATGTGAAACAAAATTTTTTTTTAGTGTTTTTTTCGAAAATGCTGTTGACAAAAATACATTTTGTAGATTGTGTTTACTATTGAAGTTGATTCTTTTGTTACTGTAGAAATCATGCTATTGCCTAAACTGGTTTTGTTCATATCGATGGTTTTATAATGTGTTCTTCTATTCTCCATTTCTACAGGCATAAAAGCTTTCTTGAGTTGATTACGTGAGCTGTTGCTGTATGCTCTGGGTTTTTGTCTATCCTAGTACTGGTACTGTTCCGTGTGACCTTATAGAATTTTTTTCGAATTATATGTTTTCTACTGTATTCTTCAGTACGTTAGGAGTCTTAAGATGTATGTATATAACAAATTGTGGTTTGTTTTATAATCATAAACTATGTTAGACTATGTAGGTTTTGTTTCTTGAATGACTATGGGTTGAAATGTATTGATACTGTTATAGATTCATTCACGAAGATTAAGGATCTCTTTGGTAAATTTATCTAAAATCATTATGTTTAGTAATTTACAATTTTATTTTTGTTTTTGTTTTAGATTTTAAGCTTTATTTGTTGATATTGATTAAAGCTTTACTAAAAGACAAATATGATGATGAAAATAATAACAAAGATGATTGAAGGGAAATTTCGGTAGTAGGGGTGGCGAAAATAAGAAAGAAAATTAATAATGAAGAATGAATAATGGAAGATAAATGATAGGAATAAGATTAGGGAAGATAAATAATATTAGGATAAGTTATTATTTATCTTATTTTGATTATGATTATATTTTTATATAAAATAAGTTGACCTGCGTCTTAATTTTTTTCCTATCATAACTTGATAAATTGTTAATAGCTTGCTTTGTAACTTCATAGATCTCTTAAATCAATTTATCAGAACACAGTTTTATGATATGAAATGTCTTAAACACCTTATAAATTAAGCAAAACAGGCTGATCTTTGCCCACTCTGATTGTCGTGTGTTAGAAGAGCCTTGTGTCATGTGACAAAGACTTGTCACATGTTCGAGTGAAGCAAAACTCTTACAATACAATAACAAGAAAAAATACGTTTATTATGCCTAAAGTGGTCCGACCCGTTCACTATATTATTCATTTCTCAAGAATTATCTTGTATTGGAACAGTTTTTTCCTCGAGATTTATTTTTTTTTAAAAGCTATTTAGTCCGGTACAGTGGCATTGGCGCAAAGATAATTCCATATAGCACACAGGATATCTGTAAGATCCTCACGGTCTTAAACCATTATCGTGATAATATAAACATGTTTATAGTAAAGTTATATCGATTCATTTTCCAAACCAGTTATAATCATTCATACATGCCTTAATTATGTAATGCAAAATAGATATGTCTTCTGATTCTCTAATCGACTACTCTAGTATATCAGTCAGCAGCAGCAAAATGGTCCCACGATCTTGGTTTCTCTCACCCAAAAGCGTCCATACAGAGAACAACCAACAAAACATCATGAACACCAGTGTACTATAAATCATCTATTAAAACAGATAGATGCGACAATAGTACAATAAATAACTACTACAGTAGTTATACAAAATACATTATAATGTATGAGGAAAATGTAGATGTGGTGACGCCCCACGTACCTGATAAGATCTTAAAAAGAGAGATAGAGTTATCATCAGCATCACTTTTACCCTGTTCGATGTCCCGTGGTATGTGACGGCTCTACATATACATAATTAGGATTTTTGTGTTTTACTTGTCATTTATTTTATTAAAGCTCGCTTAGTGTATGTTGGAAAATAATCACGTATAGAATTTAACTGTATTTTGCCTATTGCCAATTGGACCTTTCCTTTTCTATGGTTAATTACTTATAAAATAAATCATTTATAACGTTTGGAAAATGTTTATTCATTATTTCTATACAGTAATGGTGATTTGCATTTGTACTTATATTTTATAAAGAAAATTATCATCATTTTGTATATAAAAAAAAATTCTATTATAACTGTAATTGGAGAATAAATACCTTTTTCGAAATCTTATTATTCTAAAAAAAAGGTGACGGTAATAATAGAAAGAAGTTCGTAATTTTGGGAAATCGATAATAATTAACTGGGACAAGGCTATAATCATCAGAAAATGCTTTGTATCTTTAACGAATAGAGAGATTTTAATATTTTTATTAAATTAATTATTCCTTATTTGAAATTATAGTCAATATCGGTTATTTTCATTTACTTAATATAATTAAATATAATAATCAAAACTAATCTATATAGTCAGGTGATATCATATGATGAATACATTACGTCGGGTAAAATCTCATATCAGTGCCGACCACGAAGAAAACACGAGTGAACGAGGTACTTGCTCGGCTCACTTGGTCAAAGAACAACGGAAGACCTGGACATAATACTATCAGGCAACAAAGGTGGAGGACCATGCATTGATAGTGAGCAGATTTCTAGGACATGTCTGGAGCCAAACCGTGTGCCACGATCAAGGGCAATCATGCTCCAGATTTGACACATTTTAATTGTTGAAGATGACACTATAAATACCAGCCTTACAGGATTAGAGATATTTAGACCCTACACTAACAGAATAAAGATAACGATTCTGAGAGGAGTATACTCTGTTCGACGATTCCTATCAAAGAATAGAAATTATTCAATTGTCTATTTCATTGATTTGCACGAGAACACTAGAAATCACCTTTGTTTATCTTATAAATTTTATATTGGATTACGTCCTCCTTTATTGCAAAGGTTTTTCACGCAAAAAATTGTGACGTCTTATACAATTCTTGTTAAATTACTGAACAGCTCACGTTAATCGACAAAAAGATATTTATATATAAATGTTGTATGAGGCTATGCGGACACCACGTTGTCTGCAACACATATATATATGATGAGTCCCTTCTCAATCACATTTTGGCAAATCAATCCACACCACAATTATTAAATTTACACAAAATAAACACTATTAGTAGTATATTCCATCATGGAGGGAAAGCTAGGATCAGATCTCTTTTGATAGTGGCGCTAATGTAGCGAGTATGTCCGAAAAATCGTACCCCAATAATGCACGTTTATCTCCGCCGGTAATCTGTTGTTACAGACGGATCTTCCGCTAATCTTTGATCAAAATACCGAGCAGGGTTTGACAGCCTGTCGGCTATAATCTGTTCGGTTGTATTGTTGTTCGGCTATAATCTGTTCGGTGTAATGTTGTTCGGTTCTCGTAGGATATTTTACCCGGGAAGACCAATATGTCATATGACATCAATATATATATAGATATTATATATATATATATATATAATTTAAAAAACTTTTGTTAAAAATAACGACATTGTGTAATATTTTGAATTAAATCGAATTGAAAGTCAAAATTAAAATATTATGTTCGATTGTCATTTTTGAAATTGACGTCAATAAATTGATCAGCCAAAAAATACCGAACTTGATAATATCTAATAATTGTACTTTGCAATAAATAAATATATAAATATAAATAATATATGATTAATTTGAGAAAACGAAATAAAAATCTAAATTTGAAAACAAACTATCCATATACAAGTTTGGGGTGAGCTTCAGAACCGAAAATTTAAATTGAATCGACCAAATTTGTTTTTTCAGCTAACCGAAGTGGCTGATTTTTATATTAAATCGAATAAATCGATTCGATAAAACATCAAGTGTCATTAAAGATCATGGCCTTAGACATGTCATTTAAAGTCAACGTCTTAACATATAATTGTCATTAAAGATCATGGGCTAAAACAATATCATTTTATCATTATATTACAAATAAAATAAAATACTATGATAACAATACAATTAGATAATATGAATGTATTTTTATATATAAGTAGTTTTAAAAATATTATCATTAATATGAAAGCTAGTTTATAGTTTGAAAATATTATAAATAATTCTGTGAATAAATAAAAAAAACAAAAAAGAAATACAAAAAAAAGAAAGAAAGAAATAAAAAAAATATGACACAATAGGGGGTGGTACTATAATATATAGTTTATTATAGGGGGTGGTGTTGTATATTAATGCGTTAGGATCGGTCCGGAGTGTTAGAGGGGGGTGAATGAACACTCCTTGTAAAAATTAATCCCTTGTGATTTCTTTCGGATTAGTGAAAGAAAATCTGTTTCTTAACAACTCTTGTACAGAACAGACCACTGAAAGTATAAGTGCGGAACGGTCTGTTCTTGTATATGTAAGAACGGCTCGATGGCTAGTATGAAAGAGAACAAGTGCAGAAAGATAATACACAGGATATGTTTCTGGAAGTTCGAAGGTGGTGTAATCCTTCTACGTCTCCCCTTCTTCCAATTAAGGAAGGTTTATACTAGAAGACTTTGATTATTACAATCCTGTTGTACAAACCCGATTAGGCTGGATTTACCTCACTACAAGTCTGAAACTCCTAGTCACTCGATCTGACTCGACACACTCTGTTGACAGTTACATTACAATATGTTTCTCACTTCTATTTTCAACACAGAATACACAAGATGCGCACAATGATCCTAAATGATCAAATGTTACAAAGTAAACGTGCTAAGAATAATTTCAGCTCGAGAGCTTCTGAGCTTGTAAGCTTGAGCTGTTTTGCTTTCTTGTGTGTTTTTCAATTGAGCAGCGAGAGTCTCGTCTCGTATATTCCTTTTGTTGCATCCTTTTATAGTTGTAAGTACCAACGACAATATTTCCCTTAATGTGCAACTTTGACTCTGCTTGAGCTCTGAGAAAGCTACAGTCTTCTTCTTCAGGATTTGCGTTCTGGTTCATACTTTCGGCGACTGTCAGATATGCTCTTCTTTGTCTTCTTACCTTTTATGACAATCTTCAGTCTTTGGTCCTTTGTAGCATTAATTACGACATTAAATGCTACAATAAATAGCCGTTAATGATTCGGACTGAGGAGCCATTCTTTATGTATCTTGATGCTCTGATCTGATAAAGATTGAGATCGATCTGAAGCTTTGATAAAGTCAGTATGAAATCCATCGATCCGGTCTGATATGCTTGTCATCTTATCAGTGATCTGTTTGGGCGATCGATCTGGTCAGTCTGATTTTACTCGATCCGGTCTGAAATGTTTTGTCATCTTTAAAATCTCATCGATAAGGTCCGGAACTAAAATAATGTTTGATAATTTTATATTACATATAGTTTATTGTGGTGTATCTGTAATGTTTTGATAATTTTATATTAAATATATAAGAGGGCAAAACGTCTTTTTGTGCATTCTGTTAATGTTTTTGACGGTGTTATATCTGGAGGGGAGAGGTCTATATAATTTTTCAAAGTCGAGATGAGCTTTCTGTAAATAGGCCAAAATCAAGGGGTTCTAAATGTAATTATCACTAGAATTTATTTGTATTTTGCCTATTGCCAATTGGACCTTTCCTTTTCTATGGTAATTACTTATAAAATAAATTATTATAACGTTGGAAAATGTTTATTCATTATATCTATATTAAAGTAATAAAATTATCATCATTTTGTATATAAAAAAAATTTAAATAACTGTAATTGGAGGATAAATACCTTTTTCGAAATCTTATTATTCGAAATCAGATGACGGTAAATAGAAAGAAGTTCGTAATTTTGGAAAATCGATAATAATAAACTGGACAAGGCTATAATCTTGAGAAAATGCTGTAACTTGAACGAAATAGAGATTTTAATATTTTTATTAAATAATTATTCCTATTTTGAAATTAATAGTCAATATATTTTCATTTACTTAATATAATTAAATAATAATAATCAAAACTAATCTAGATAGTCATGTGATGTAAGATGATGAATGCATTACGTCGGATAAAATCTCATATCAGTGCCCACCACGAAATACACGAGCAGAAGAGGGTACTTGCTCGGCTCACTTGGTCAAACAACGACGGAAGACCCGGACATAACTACTGTCAGGCAACAAATGTGGATGAACAGTATCGATAGTGAGCATATTTCTAGGACATGTTGGAGCCAACCGTGCCAGACGATCAAGGACCAATCATGCTCCAGATTTGATACGTCTTATTGCTAAAGATGACACTATAAATACTAGCCTTGAATCACTAGAAGAGATTCGGACCATTACTACAAAAAGAAACGCATTATGAGAGAAGTATACTCTGTTCGGCGATTTCCTATCAAAGAATAGAAATTATTCATTTGTCTATTTCATTCAATCATTTGCACGAGAACACTATAAATCACCTTGTTTATATTGTAAATTTATATCGAACTACGTCCCGTGATTTTCTCCTTTATTTCAAAGGTTTTCATGCAAAAAATTGTGACGTCTTATATAATTTCTTGTTAAACTTACTGAACAGCTCACGTTAAGCTACAAAAAGATATTATATAAATGTTGTATGAGGCTATGCGACACCTCTTTCTCTGCAAACACATATATTTGATGAGTCCCTTCTCAATCACATTTTGCAAATCAATCCACACCACAATTATTAAATTTACACAAAATAAACATAATAGTAGTATATTCCATCGTGGAGGGGGAATCCAGCCAATCAACAGTGGAGTTTCCCTAACTTTAGCACGAAATTGTTTCTAAAGATATTAATTTGTATTTTCATAAAGTATACCTTTTTTATTATTTATTTCCAGGTAGTCAAGTTTTAGGTTAATTAATTCCTTGTTTTATGAGTTTTTTCCATTTTGTAGGATCAATCGTTTATCGTTTTACCAAAAATTAAAATTATAACAATAAATTATAATCTTTTAAACCGTACAACAGCACAAGCGTCACATTTTGATGTCTCTTCAAGCAGGCAATTATCGATCTCCAACAATTCCCTTCCAATAAGTGCACACATTGCTACTCACAGGAATCGAACACATGACATTGAACATGATACCAATGGTATGATCAGACAATTGTCGTTTTATCGAAAGCTATAGCTAGTGGTAACGGTAAAACTATAAATTTTTTAAACTGACAACAACCCAAACACCACTCTTCGATTGCTCTCCAACTTGCGGGGGTATTATTATTCTACAATACACTTAATTCCTATATTGAAATTAGATTTTAGTCTCGGAAAAAATCGTAGCTGGTGAGAAATATTCAACAGTTAACGCTATCGTATGTTATTTAAGAATGAGTTTTCTTTATTTTTTTAGAGAATGGAACATTTGAAAATTTTGGAAGTTATTTTGGATTTTGATAAGAGAAAGCTGATTAAATAATTAATGAAAATAGTGTAAAGACCCGAAAATTTGAGGTATTCATCAAATTAAAATATTTGGATCAAGTTAAAACTTTATTTATTAAAGTATTATTAAATGATATAGCATGACTAAAACTTTATTATTTAGTTTCCTTGTAGAATTAAATACTCCTAGAATCTTTACCTACAAACTCAAGCTACTCAATTTTCGTATCCATAAATTTGATGATCTAAACCAATTAATTCAAAGATTCCCATCCTTTGTTAGCAATGCTTAAAATCAAAAATTCCATTTTGAAATCAAGAGTTTTGGAAAGATTTTTAGACCATAATTTTCAAGGATCTTACCACCTATTTTCGAAAATTATGCACATATTTTCATCAAATCTCTACCACCTTAGCAATAAAATCTGCAAAATATTATTCCATAAATTTGAAGGTTTTCCACCTTTATTTTGCTAAGTTTGAAACAAGTTATATATATGATTTTACCTTTAAAGTGGATCTAGCACAAACCTTCCTCTCCACCATAATTTTGTTTCGAAAATCTTCATCAAGAACCGAAAAACTTTAGCCCAAATCATACCAAAAAATTCGACCACTTCAAGGCTTAGGAAGGAAGGATCTCGTATTGTTTTCGCACTCAATTCGTTCAAACATCTATAATCGCTGTGTAAGTGAGTTTTTGCTATAGTTATTCGTTTCGTTTTCTAAAAATGATTGGTATGTATGCATTTAAATCTCAATCGATATGAATTTATTTAAATTATGCAAGTAGTAATTTTTAAGCACTTTAAACTTTGAAATCTGATTGGAGATGGATTCCTTTATGACCCTGATGCGGTGGGGACATAACCGTTTAACATGACCTTATACGGTGGTTAACCGTTGTTTCTGGAGTTTTCAGACCCTTTATTCGTGGGTAAGCCGATGCATGACCTCTTCTCTAGGAGGGATAATTTAGAGACTGATATCAGTACCAAGAGGAAACTAGATGATTTATTGTGCTTAACTTATAAGAAAATTATGAATGATATGATTATATGTTATGGCTCGATGGAGAGCAATTATGTTAAGATGCGTTCATATTATCAATATATGTTTGATTACGAATTATGTTTTTGGAAAAATTATGAAAACTATATTATTGTCGTATTGATTGGCCCCCGCTTGCTGATTGTTTCCAAACACTCACCCCTTTTACCTACCTCCCCAGATAAAGACGAGGAGGAAGTTGAAGTCGAAGAAGATTACAATTTTGGGGTTGGTGAAATATCCGCTGTGTATTTCTAAGAATAAGATCCCAAGACTTTATTTAAGTACGATTTTACTATTTAAGATGTTAAGTTTAAATTCGCGTTTTAATTCAGTTGTAAAGACAATGATTTCACTTTTATGGAATATAGACTGGCTTTGGTTATTGCGATATTACGAGGCTTATTGATTCCAAGTTGTTTATGGAAATCAATGCCGGTGTTATTGACACCGGTCTCGGCGTGGAAATAGTCTTGATGCACGGATATAGATATGAACTATAAATATGGATATAAATTTACATGTGATAATTTCAAAAAATTTAATATGACATCGGAGGATATATATGTATTTTTTTTTTTTGAACAATCATACGGGGGGTGTCTCGATCTCGAGTCATGATAGGGATTTGGGTGACTAACCAATATGTTACTGTCCTGGTTGGATATCTACTACTATTGAATTAATCTAGAAAAAAATGCACAAATGCATATGTGCATGATAATAAAAACAATACCATGAGAAATCCATAACTAAAATCAAGCAAAATTTTGTAACAGATTATAATTAATTATTATAAATAAATTCGATAATCGCAACGCATGCATTTTACAGTGTAATATTATTTTTTTAAAAAAAGAAGAGCAATCTGCCTTTACCATTTTTTGTATGTAACATGGTAAGGATACGTATTTAACCGTATCGGATACTATTCAAATTTTCTTTTTTAATTTTATTTTTGGACAGTAGGAAGGAAGTCATATTCATGTCATATCTATGGCTCGCAAAAACGGCCGCAGAATGGCCGCACCACAATGAGAGAAAAACGGTTCTTATGGTAAAATTTCATTCTAAAATGGACGGTAAACTATAATGATGGTTCATGGCCATCGCGAAATGGAATTGAACAATACGGAACATTTTTAAATTTCCTCAAAATTCTTTGATTCCTCGATCTCATCCCTACCTTTGAATCTCCAAAGCCAAAGGCCCTGCCCTCAAAAAGTGGGGGATCGGATTCTACCTTAAAAATATTGGTTTTTTAACTAAATAATCGATTTTAAAAAATAATTTAACTTTAACCGAATTTTTTTTTTATTATCAAAATAACCTAAGTCGCCATGTGAGATGGCGACTTCAATTGAAGTCGCCATCTGACATGGCGACTTTAACAAAAAATTTTTTTTTTATGATATCGCCATCTGAGTTGGCGACATCAATATAATTTATTGATGTCGCCATCTCAGTTGGCGACATCTATTTTAATTAATATGGATGTCGCCATCTGAGATGGCGGACACCATAAATTATATTGATGTCGCCAACTCAGTTGGCGACATCAATAATATTATTGGTGTCGCGATCTCAGATGGCGACACCAATGAATTT